>JAFEUB010001243.1:302500-332500 GCA_024529925.1 Ophthalmolycus amberensis
AACATGGATAGATGCTCTGTATCCGTGTTGTCTGTGCTTTCATCAACAGCTAATGAAGAAGACGAGTACCTGCTCGTCTCTTAGCTGCTGTGTTGTTAGATTGCTGCTAGTTCATGAACTCGGTCTGCGATGGTGTTTCTTCACAAACTGACATTTGTAAAAGTCTGTATCTGGTCGGAGCTCTGCTCACATACCTTTAGCATGCACTGGGCTGTAGCTTTTGTAAATATGTTCTGCTGTGATTGCAGTCTGCCTTTTAATTCTTGGACAATTTGATGTTTTTCTTGGAGGCTAAATTTAGCTCCGTGTTTGGTGTCAAAATGCCGACGTGAATTGTATTCCTTCATCACCGACACGCCTCATAACACAGAAGACAGACCCGTTTTTCTCCTTGAAGCACAAACATGTATTCGCTTTCACATCTTTCATTACATTTTCTTCCCTCTGCATCAATTGTTCTCTTCGTGGACATTTTGGGATTATTTGTTGATCTTTTTCAATCGTTGGAAAACCTCTTTTCGGGCTGTTGCCTCTCCTGTCCACCTGTTGTGATAGTTTTAATGTCGGTACACAGACAACATGCTATCTCATAATTTCAACTTTCTATCTCATAATTTCGACCATGGGGATACTTTTATTTTCAAGTCTAACTTTTAATTATTTTTCCAAAAAAAAAGAATATTTTTTGTTTTGTTTTTGCTGGCGGATTCGCGGGCCACATAAAATGACGTGGCGGGCCGGATTCGGCCCGCGGGCCTTGAGTTTGACACGTGTGCATTAGTGGGACAAACAACAGCACATTCTATGATCCACAGTGTTTATCCACCTACTTTGAATTTGTCTTCGAGAGTCTTGAGGAGGCGTGCTTTGCGCTCCCGTTCCTCCTCTCTCTCCTTCTCTCCGTCATATTCCTGCTGCTGGGCGGGGCCGATGATCAGGTTGAGCTGGGACATGGAGATGACCCATGGGTCACTGTGAGGCCGGTAGAAAGGGATCTGGAGAGTAATCTTTCCAATGAAGCCTGGAGAGAGACAACATGATGCATGGATCACACTACAGGAAACAGTCTGTGGGCCATTTCTGAGAAAACAAGATGAAAACCAGGTCTTTCTGATCCACATAAGATGGTTTTTGGGATCATCTCTTCCAACCGTGTGCTGGCAGTGTTGTCTTGACATTTCAACAGCTAAATAAGTTGTTTGAAATGAGCCTGTTCAACCATGCCCCAATCTTTAACAGACAGCCTGCTTTAAAAGTGGAGGCATGGGGGAACATGAGGGTCAGATGAGTCTGAACACTGTCCTCTTCCTGTCCAGCCTCCACAGTCCACATAACAAGCAGCAGCAAGTGCTTTTGGAACTTCTTTTGGCCTGGGTTTAGCTCCATAGGTGGGCCTACCTTTGAAGTCCCCCCCCCACTCTGTTTGCGTGTCCGTGTGGAGGTGCGTTACATTAAGTGTAATATATGACCAAACCAATTAGTGGGTTGAGGAAGTTGAGTCTACATCCATGCTGACGTTAACAACTTTAAGGTTACATTCTATTTAGGACCAGATATTTCCTTGTCATTTGATCGTTTAGTGTTGTATATAAATATACAACATATATTTATTTTACTGATATCAGCAGTTGTAACCCCATAACATATATCATCAACTGAGCAATACTGACTGAACAATCACAGTGATTTGGACCAAAGAATTACACATTTAATATTTGAAATGTTTACTTTGTCACACTCACACATAACATACACCATACAACTGTTAACACTGATATTGAACTGTAAGTGTATCTGTAGTGTTACTGTAGTGAACTGTGAAAGAAAACTGATTCAATAAACTCAAAAAAGCCAGCAGCTGGTGTTCAAAGTGCACCAACATGTGATTGTCATTTGTGAGGCATGTATGCAGTAAGACGGCTATTTGCACTGTACCCATATTCATTTGGAGATTTGCCGTTTGACGCGTCCATCGCAGATTGGCGCCGCGCCAGCCTCATGGCGTCTGTGCACAGACTGTATGTAATCTAGACGCGCGGCAAATGTTCGACGCGTTTGGTGTGAACGCAGCATTACACACATGGGCCATTTTTGACCCATGTGTGTAAAGTTGATGTAAAAATACAAAAACTATTTTAGTTCATAAATTAAGAAGGGAAAATTAAAATAAGGATTTGTGGTAATCAAAAACAAGATATTTAATGAATATTTTGAATATTAATTGATGAAATACATTGATTTCCAAAAATATAGCAAAGAAACCCTCAGCCGTGCATGAAATAACATTGTAGGTCAATACGGGTCATTTTGGACCCATGTTGTGTCTTAGAAGGGTAGTGATACAAAAATGTGTTTTATTCAAAAAGTACGAAAGGACAAATGAAAATAAGAATTTGTGATGATCAAAAATTAGTTAATTGAGGAATTCCTGAAATTCTGAATGATGAAATAAATTTATTGCAAAGATATTTACAATTAAAACTCTGTCGGGTCACTTTTGACCCATGTTGTGTATCAAAGGGTTTTAAGACACTTTGTTGCGATTAATCTGTCAAAACATGTTCTTCTCCAACATACTGTGCTTTACTCACCAAACATTTTGTCCATCTTCTATTTTCAAGCACAATGTACACAGGACATGTGTGAACTGTGCAAAGAAGTTCAAATGAACAAGCTGCTGGGTCGAGATCGACTATACCAACAAAATCAAACATAGTAGCTGACTGACACAGTGGGGCGAGTTACAACAGTGACCTGTGTGTGATGTCTATTTGACTATTGACATCATGGCCCCTATTAAAGACACAGGGCTCAACGTTCAGGGCTCAACATCAGTCAGAAGTCATTCTCTGTGTGTGTGTGTGTGTGTGTGTGTGTTATCAGAGCTTCTCTGTGCTTTGTTGACACAGCTGGCTTTTAGTGCATGTTAGTAATGTTGCACGGTGTATCGATACTAAAAAGGTACCGCGGTACCCGTACGTTAAAAACGTCGCTACTATTTTTAGTGTCGATACTTCATTAAAATAGCGCGATCAGAGCGCACTCACTGCTCCGCTCCCTGTCATGCTGCCTGCAGGCATTGACTGCAAGGGGGCGGGGCTACCCAGCGCTCACACACCAGCAGGCAGCGCTCACTCACAGCGAGTGATCACAGGGGAGACATGCATCAAGGTCCGTGTACGTTTTGATAGTCTGTTTTACCGTTCAGTCGAAAAAACGACAATACGGAAATACCATGGTATTCTCGTTTTTCGTTTCAAACCAAAAACGGAAAAACGGAAATAGGGGTCCGTGTACGGTCCCCACTGACATACAGAGACCCGTCTGCGAAACGTGTATCAAAGCCACACAGACCAAGGGAGGCAACACGTCTAACATGGCAAAGCACCTTTCAGACAGACACCCCCAACCTTTCAAAATAAATGTGATTATAAACATGAACACCCCCAAGCTCACCCATAGACAGCTAACACGAGTAGCCTTAGCCTAGTTTGAGGACAAGCCTATATGATCATGAGGTCACAATGTACACAAACGTGTACTAAATGAAACACAATTGATGCAAAATGGCTCCATGCTGGTGGAGCCTGAGGGTGGATCTTGAGCTAATTATTTTTATTTTTAGTTGAGGAAAAATAATTATTCCATGAATTAAGATAAAATATGAAGTGAAAATATCAAACTCACTATGCAAGTAAATGAAGCATTGTTTATCCACCCACTCCCACAGACAGTCAGACAGATGGCAGCAGAGTCAGCAGCAACACAGAGACAGAGTTCCCTTCAGCTGTGTTTGAAAGCCAGCAGAAATATGAGAGAGGCTCAAAAGATGCGAAGAGGTTCAACATTAATATTAATGCCATTTGTTAAGTGTTCAAAAAGCTGGGCAGGAACAAGCAAAAAGGGAACCATACAGATGTTTTATTTATTACTATGATATATAAATATACCAGCATCGTATCGTATTTGTGGTATTGTATCGAATTCTGGTATCGTATCGTAAGTATCGGGTATCATGATACTTATGGCAGGTATCGTATCGAAGTCATAATTTTGGTATCGTGACAACCCTACATGTTAGTGCATGTGAGTGTGCCCCTCTGCACTGCATGTGCAGCACTCAACAGAGATGAGAAGGAAACATGATGGCTCCCTCCTTAGCCACCTTCATCATCAGCTCCTGTTGAATTCTTATTACCACTTGCCCAATCTGTCAAGTTACTAGCCCCACATGGCATTTTACTTTCCCCTGGCAATCCCTATTGCTGAGTCCTGATTAGATATCATGTTATTTCAGATTAGTAAAGCTTCATCACTAAAATCCATCAACTTCCAAACAACACCTTAACTCCTGCACAGTACTCTGAGGGAAGCACATGGACCAATCACAGAGAGTTGATGAGAGCAGTTCAGACACAGCCATACAGGAAATGTGCAGCCTTTGCCTTTAAGAGAAGTCCCCACTTTGGTTATAGTTTATAGGTTAGTTGTGTTAAAACTTTGTGAGGTCATCAGTCAGCGTGTCTCACCTGCTTTAACTTCAAATGGCAGGTCAAACTCTCGGAGAGCATCTTTCCTCAGAGGGAGGTTCTCCAGCTCCACTGCACCTAAGGACCGACAGGAAACAGACAAACACGTCTTTGCCAAGTTTGGACTGACTCGCTTTCCCAACAGTTGTTGATCATTTCAATTAAACCCATTACAATTGTTTATAACAGTGAGCGAATGATTGTTCCAACGTTCTACTGGTTTTAAATGATTTAAAAGCGCTTCTGAAATAACAGACACTTAGTGGCCAGTTTATTAGGTACACCTGGCTTCAATGAATCCTCCCGTCATCAGGATTATAATGTTGAGGAAACTGTTTTAGAGAGGCTTTGATTCCACTGTATGGTCATGTTGGTGGTGCTGTTGAACTGTACTGTGATGTTCAGAGAGGTGCTCGTGTTATTCAGCCTTCCCTTATTGATAGAAATGGGCTAGATGAAATAATATAGTTCAGCAGAAATCCTTTTCACTTTGATTGATTACTCAACCAAAGTGTTGAGTCTATGCAAACAGATTTTTGTACAGAAGAGGAAGAAGGAAAATGTTATGGGTAAAACCAGTGACCAGAAAGATGGATGCGTGCGTTTACCTTTCAGCAGGGCGATGGAGAGCTGGTCTGTGTTCAGGTTGCTGACATATTTTCCCAAGTATGTGTTAAGCACCCAGGCAACAAGGCCCTCCAACATCCTGGTGGCTCAGGGCTGACGAGAGCTACTCCAAGGTGTGGGAGGAAATTCTGACGACCGTCTGGTTTGAAGCCCTCACAGGGGAGGTGTTCAATGTCTGACAAAGGCAGGACAAGTCTCATTCATCTGTAGAGATATAGTAGTTTTATAATCTCATCAATGGCAGTATTACAGTTAGTTACAGGATGAACTAAAGGAGTGACGGTGTCTAATCAAAGCAGATGGCTTACCAGTGACTGCTCTCTCTTATCCGGCGTTGGCAGAGTGACAGTAACTTAAACTTCAGTAAAGTTAGCATCAAAGCAGCATCGTAACATACAAACAGCAGTGTCGCTAACTCACCGTCTAAGACGACAGTTGGCCGTTAGCTCTTCATCCACCCAGCTCTCCTGAGTCCATGCCAGCCAGACGCCGTTGTCAATAGGTGACCATGTCCTGTGAAACCCTCTGAGGACAGGACTTTACGGGGACAGTTAGCGTTAGTTACATCAACTTCACCCCGAGGACTGCCAAGCAGCGGTCCCACATTCACGAACATTAACAATGACAACGGATGTATTAAGAAGCACCATTAGCACACAACACACAACTCAGCGGTGTTGTGGTGACGGACAGGGCAAGGTTGTGATCTTACTTAGCTAACGTTAGCCACTTAGCTCAAACTAGCTTGCGAAGGTTGAGTAACGTTACTCGCAACCAAAAAGAGACAGCTGGCGGTAAAAAGGACTCAAGAACGAAACCAACCTCGTGCGTTTTCATTGAAAACAGACTCAATCCTTCAAGAAGTGATGGGTAATTGTTGTATTTCGAGACTTCAGAGCTGTGTGTCGCTGCATTGTAAATAGACACACTTCCTAATAGCACTGAACGTCCGACACATACTTCCTGTCATGTGACCAAAACAAACAGTTCTTCTCATGTGGCGTTGAATCAAACCGGGAAAAATAGGCATTTTTGTTTTAAACTGCCAATTTTACCGTTATATGCTTAACTTTTAACAAAGACTGTATTCTCTGGTTTAATTAACTGAGCTAACGTTAACGTTAGATGAAAACATTGCAATGTAATGCAATTACCCAAGTAAAGGTTATTTACAAAACATTAACTAGGATTTCGTAGATGTTTGAGATATTGATCCGACGACAACGTTTGTTTCTAGCTGGTAGTGGTGAGCATATATCCCTGACGTCTTTAGCATTAGTTGGAACAGTAGTTTCCACTGGGAAGTTATCTGAATGATCTAAATGTGGTCCACGGCCAGACAAGAACATAAGACTGAGACCGCAAACCCCACATGTTGTCGTTTCCTCCGCAGGGGGGCGCTGTTGTACCGAGACCCGCTGGAACGAGAATTCAGCAGCTTACAGCATCTGTCAAATGTAAAAATAACCAACGTTCAAAATACTTAGAAGTTCAATTTTGACTTTTTTCAGATGGCCTATCTATCTCTGGGATTTCTGCCTCCACTCCATTACAATTGGGGTGATTATCAATATGACCCCAATACAAGGTGCAGTTATATAAAATAATTGGGTAGATGAGGATGTCTGGATACTTGTGTCTGAAAGGTTTCTCTGCAGGTTCAACAGGCCATAAGACGAGAAATTATCTTAAATAAGAAATAACCTTTTGGTATTTCCCCTGTTTGCTGAGCAGCAGTATTTAGGACGCCTGGGGTAGAGTGTACCGATGGCAGTGGCGGCTGGTCAATAGAGGGCACCGCCCCCCGTTTAGCCACAAAACAAATATATAATAGTGCTGGGAAACGATTACAATTTTTAATCGCGATTAATCACATGATTTTTTTACGATAATAATGAATTCAAAAGTAGTGTATTGTGCACTTTTATTTTAAAAGTACTGCTATATGAACAAAAGGTCAATAACATTTGGTTTGCAAACACTTTAAACACATCAGGTTCTTTTTAACAGCAGTATTCCCTTTACACAGTAGCAGTTATAATACAGTTATAATGATTCTGATAATAGATATTCAGCCGGTGTTCACAACTTTATCTTCATGTGTGTAAGAGATGCAATCTGAAATATACACCTTGAGAACTGTAAACCTATCTACGTCATGTTTTTTTCCTTTTTTTACGTTTGTTAAATTATCATTAGCGATAACTAAATGATATGCTTATTATACATATTACAAACAAAACAACTTTAAAAACTAAAAAAATAATTTAAATGCATCATTTATTTGTTGCTTTTTTTGGTCAGACACATATGCAACGATGACTACCGCAGTGGTGGGCCGTCAGGACCTGCAAAGACTTCTCTGCTGGCCTAAACAGAATCACAAAGTTATAGCTACTTTATAATTTCATATTTTTTCTTAAATACACTATGTTGGGGTCTGGCGCCACCTCCTGGCTGGCTGAGTCCCTCACATGTGTCTCTTTCCCGCTAGGCCCCTTTCCCGCTAGAACGAATCACTTCCGCGATCCGTTCTCCGCCTTTCGTGTGCACACCACCGGCAGAAGGACGACTAAACCTCTCTTCTTCACCGATCATTACCGGGGGGTACGAACCGACAACGTGCCTCAGCCGACGTTGAACCACAGGCCCCCTCTCTGCAGCGAGGGGACCGAATCCGCACCAGCTCAAAAGCCGTGCCGAAAAGCAGCCCCCACTCCTCGAGGAAGGAACAATTCCTCCAGTAGCTTCTCACAGTAAGAGTTCACGGTGTCTGGGCGTAGCTTAGCTTAATTTAGCCTTAGTTTAATCTAGGTTATTCATTTATGTGTTGGTATTCCCGTATTTTGTTGTGTTAAGTCACTGTCGCGTTATATTGAGGTATTGCGCAATCATCGCGGACCACAGGGCCCGTCGTATTGTGTACTTCCTGCTATGACTGTTTTGTTTGGGGATTCTTTTATTTCATTTTGTTCTTACTCTATTTCCTTAAATCAGCTCTGTGAGTGAAGTGTAGAATCGCGGCTATCGTGCATAAGCGCCGTCAGTTCACAACCGACAGCGGCAGACTTGTGCAGGATACGATCAGCGGCTCTCATTCTCACTACAACGCGGACCGCACACAGAAGCTTTGATCTCCCTCTCTATCCCTTTTTATTTCTCTCTTTCCCTTAACTTACACACACATAGAGCCTCGGCTGATTTTGGGTGAACCTCTCGCCCCTGTTGTCCCAACACACGTGCTGCGCCGCCACACGTGATCACACCCAGCTATCCGCTCCGCCATTTTGTCTAGGTCACTCGAGTCCGCCATCTTGGTTTGTAGTCCTTAGCTGTAGTTCTTAAGGCCCCTCCCTTTTCATCACTGATTGAATAGGTTACACCCCCCCTCGTTTCACACACACAGAGTTACACACACACACACATACTTGCATACATACATCCTCACCTATATACATATATCCTTCCCCATTTTATTCATTTGACTAGGTAGTAGACATATAATTGTGTGATAGCGTTTGTTGGTTGCAATATTAATTGATTTGATCATTTACTATTTTGATTTAATAAACTCTGTTATACTTTAAAGAGCAGTCGTCTGTGATTACTTGTGCATATGTGTGTAAGATAACTGGATGTAGTAGCTTGTGCCTGAACTTAAACCTTCACTTGCACTCTGAATGTGTAGTCATACTCAGACTATTGACATTAGGAGTGGCCACTAATTATGAGACTTCGTTTTATCGTTTGGTTATTAGTCCCTGTTCACAGGGTGGTGCCCCGTTGTTATTAATAATCATTAATAATTGTTACTTACATTAATAATTCTATTGATGTCAAGAATTCAGTTTCTTAAATGCTGATAACCCAAACACGCTCCTCTACGTTCCCAACATATTGGTGCCCCGTGTGAGGCTACGTTATTCCAGTTTTATTCCAGTATATATGCACATTAATCCATAATTATTTTTGAATAATTAATTTTCCAAAAAAAATATTTTTCGAAATATTTTTTTTTTCTGTTTTTCTGAATGATCCAAATTCCTGAAACTTATTTTCCAAAACAGGTAGACCTTGACATTCAAAATCTTTCCTTATTGTAATTAAATTTTAGATTTTTAATTTTGATTTTTAATCTTAATTTTAATTTAATTTTTAATTTCCCGAAATTTTTATTTCATTTCCTTTCCAGGTTTAATTATTCGTTTCATTTCTTAAACTAACAGTCAGCTGTGTAGTAGATTTGATCGTTTATTTGTAATACCCTCAAAGAAGTTATACACAGCTGTCATAGGACAAAAGCACTAAAACCACGTTAGCATTTTGTACCTTTGGTTGCCAAGCAGTAGTGATACCTCAGAGTAGTACAGTAGAAATTTGTAAGTCACAGACCTAGACATTTCACTGTGCGCCTGCATTAACCGTAAACGCTAACAGTCCTTGCTAACAGTAGGGAATCGATAACGACCCACAGGCCCAACCAACCTTTGTACGTCAGTACAGAATCCCGTTGGCCGCCTATGACTCGATTCAAGAGATCCTTGACAAACTGCTGGAAAAGCAGATCATCAGGGAGTGCAACTCAACTTACAACTCGCCCATCTGGCCAGTGCTGAAACCAACTGGCAAATGGCGTCTTACCATCGACTACCGCCCACTGAACAAGCAGGTTCCCCTCTCCCGTTGGCCAATGATCCACTTGGATCAAGAACTGGCAAAGGTAAAAGAGGCCTGTTTCTTTTCAACGGTGGACATAGCCAATGGGTTCTGGACCATGAGAGTCGACCCAGTTGACCAATACAAGCTTGCGTTCTCCTTTGGCAATCGCCAGTACACTTGGAACCGCTGCCCGTTCGGGTACTCCAACTCACCCTCAGAGTTCAACATCTTCCTCCACAAAGCGATGGCCGACGCCGCCGCTCGTGGAAACCTCATATACATGGACGACATCCTCATGAGGAGTCGGACCTTTGAGGAACACCTGGCTGAGATCCGCCATGTTCTCGGCCAGCTCGCCGCCGCAGGAGCTAAACTGGCTATCACCAAAGGCCAGTGGTGCCGTACTAAGGTCAAGTACGTGGGGCTCAAATTGGGGGCAGACGGCATTGAACCTCTGGCAGAGAGGATACAAGCCATCCGAAACATCAAAGCTCCGACAAGCGTGTCGGAACTCAGGAGCTTCCTGGGTGTCTGTAACTATTCACGGCAGTTCATGGAGGACTACGCAGAAATAGCCAGACCCCTCACGGAGCTTCTGCGCAAATATAGCCCTTTCGAATGGGGGGGACCCCAAGAGCAATCCTTCTGCCAAATGAAGGAGAAGCTCTGCTCCGCCCCCTGCCTGGCCTACCCAGACAAAGACAAAGAGTTCCATCTTGAGGCCAGCTTCTCTTCCCAGTGCCTTAGCGCTGCTTTGGCACAGAAATACGACACCGACCAGCGGGTCGTTGCCTACGCCAGCCGACCTTTGAGCACCGTCGAGATGAAGTTCTCCGACTGCGAAAAAGCCCTTCTTGCCACCGTCTGGGCTGTGGAACATTTCCGTAGCTACATCGGAGGTCAGAAAGTCATACTTCAGACTTGCCACCAACCGGTCGTATTCTTGAACAGCCAGCGACTAAGAGAGGGTCGAGTCTCTAACAGTCGCATCGCATCCTGGATGATGGCGTTGCAAGGCTACGATGTTGAGATAAAGTACGCCCAGAACCACAAGATGGCTCTGGGCCAGGGTCTTGCCCAGTGTCAACACTGCGACTGTGAAGAACAGCCAAGCTCCCAATCTTTAATCATCACAACTTCCATCCAACCATCATTACTATGATGAGAACATCTGCCAAGGCCTCCCGAAGGTCTATGTGGACGGCTGCTCATTCCACCACGAGAGCCAAATCCGCGCTGGCGTCGGTATCGCGTGGGTGGACTTCGAAACAAACGAGCCACCCTGCGACCAACTCGGGTCAAAGTCGAGTCAATATGCAGAGATTGCAGCAGCACTCATCGCACTCCAGCAGGCCACTAGGCAAGCGGTTGTACAGCTGGTGATCTGCTCAGACTCTAACTATGCTCGCCACAGTTTCATCTCTCACTTCCCTACGTGGAAGGCAAACGGCATGAAAAATGCTCGAAACAAAGAGGTCAAACATTCAGAGCTCTTCCTCACATGCGATCAGCTCGTGACAACCCAGGGGATGACAATTTACTGGAAAAAGGTAAAGGGTCATTCCCAAACCTCTGGCCCTGATAGGGATGGGAACGATGAGGCGGACCGCCTCGTCAAATTGGGGGCTGAACAAGGCACGCCCTGGGAGTTCCAGGAAAGCTGGCTCCCGAGCCCCCAAACGTACGCAGTGAATGCTATCACTCGGCGGCAAACCAAAGAGAAAGAAGAGAATCCGCAATCCTGCCGACAGACCTTGCACCTGGGACGCAAACCAGGTGACGCAGACTTGGTCACGATGCAGGAACGAGACCCGGCTATTCAAAGCATTCGAAACCAGATACTGAACCTTCCGTCACAACAGGTGGCACCGCCACCATTAGACTCACGAGAGCTGAAAGACCTTTGGTCCGTCCAGTCACACCTGAAGGTGGACCAGGGTCTGTTGGTCTACTCCTACAAGGGTCAAGGCCTGTCCCGTTGGGTCGTCCCAACTGACCATAGGGGGGTGATGTTGACCCATGCTCACGACTCCTTAACAGGAGGACACCGGGGCTACAAGGCAACTCTCAACACCCTCAAGCAAGTCGCTTATTGGCCGTCCATGATGCGGGACACTAAGTCCTACGTACGGGGATGTCTGGTCTGTTGCCAGTTCCAGCCATCCCGCCCCATCGGTCGGGCCCCACTCCAAGCAAGGGGGGTCACATTCCCATGGTCCAACCTCCAAATCGACTGGGTCGGTCCAGTCCCTAAGTCCTCACGAGGTAACAAATACCTCCTCACCGTCACATGCGCATTCACTAAATGGGTGGGATGCCTCCCAGCACCCAATGACACGGCTATGACAACTGCAGTCCTACTTCTGAACCATGTGTTCAGCCACTGGGGCTTACCCCTCTCCATCGATTCAGACCAAGGTACCCATTTCACCTCCCACGTCATGACTAACTTGTACGACATCCTGGGAATTGAATCAAAATTCCACATTTCGTACCATCCCCAGTCCTCCGGTCAAGTCGAACGGGCCAATCGCACCATTGTCAGCATGCTCAAGAAGTATGTTAACAACAGTGGGAAAGACTGGGACGTGAAACTCCCCCTGGTACTGATGGCCCTTAGGTCCACACCGCACCGCTCCACGGGGGTCACACCCTTTGAAATGATGACGGGAAGGGAGATGACTCTCCCGCTTCACCTCCTGTATCACCCCAAGGACATCAGCGTCGCGACAGCCTACACCATACATCAGTACGTCTCAGACTTGCGTGAGCACCTCCGAGATACGTTTGCGTGGGCCCAAGAGAACTTGGAAGGCAGCGCAAAAGGCTCCAAGGCCTACTACGATAGGAAGGCATCGCACCACGAATACCAGGTGGGCGACAAGGTCTTCTACTTTAGATTCACCAGACCAGTGGGAATCTCAAAGAAATTCCTACCTAGCTGGTCAGGCCCCTTTGAAATCGTAGGGAAACTCTCACCGGTAGCATATCGGATCCGGGTCCCTAAGACCAAACAGCCACCAGCATACAAATGGGTCCATGCGAACCAAATCAAACCCTACAAACCGGGTTCACTCCAAGGAGAGGCCATGGCCATCTCCCCCCAGTAGAGATAGGAAATTAACTGCATGCCCGAACTCACCCTGTCGGCATGCACTAACCTATAACATAGAACACATTATCCCCACAATAATCAGATTCTGGTGTGTTCACAGATGGGGCTCCCTTGGATCCTTGGCATACTCTTCGGTCTACAAGTCACCCGAGCGCTAGAAATGGTGGAACCAGGCCCACCGACTGGGATCGTCCTACAAGGGACACCCGGACTCCTAATTACCCGTTGCGGCCTCTACACCCAGAGGGTCTACGTACGACTAGACCCCTGGGACGTGTACCGTAAGCACATCCGCCTACCTCCATGGCTGACTGAAGGAAGGTTGAGCGGAGTCCAAGCCCACGACACAGTCGACAGGGCCAAGCAGACGACCGCTCACATTCTCGACCAATTACACAAGTTCTTGGTCACTGAGGAGGATCTTAGCGGTAAGAACCGACCTAAGAGATTCCTCGGTGGTCTGCTCGTCGCGGCATCGGCCATTGGGTCTCTTTTCTCCATCGGCCTCTCGTGCCAACTCAATTAGCCTGAGTGCGCTCCAAAGACATATGGGCGAACTTGACAATGAAATGCCAGAGATCCAACAGCGAATCCAACTCCAACAAGAACAGTTACAGGGCCTAGGTAAAACCCTTCAGGCAACCATCGTCACTGTAAACTTACATTCTGCTCTCATCAATAATACCTTGCATGCCCTAGCCACTCTCTCCGAAGTAGTCAAAGAAGACATAACCTATGTACGAGTAGTACGAGATTTAATGCAGGATCTCATCAGAGAAATAAGTTCATCGGTCAATAGCTTGACCAGTGGAAAAATTCCAGTCTATCTGGTCCCTTTGGACCTCGTTGACAAAATCCTTAAATCTGCGACCACTACTGTTGTGCAACCATCACAGGTACATCTGGCTTATAGTCTTGGCAGCGCCATCCCGATATCGGTAGATCCAAAGAACCTAGAAATAGGATTCATTCTGAATCTACCAATCATAGAGAGACAAAATGTATATCGAATGAAGTCAGTGTTGAATGTCGGATTCTGGACAGGTGATACACATGTACACCTTGCAACACCGCCAATCCTTGCTTACCATGACAACGACCTCTCCCTCTACCTCATCCCCAACCTAGGTATGTGCACAAAAACTAAAGACATCCACTGGGTCTGCCCGAGCAACCCTTTCGTTAGGGACGTAACAGGCTACCTCTGCGGCTTGAGAGCCGAGTCCCCTGAACAGAGATGCCGAGGTAGTCTGTCCGTCAAGGATGAAGGTACGGAGACGAGAGTAGAACGAGCAGGTAACAGATGGCTGGTTAGCACCCCCGCCACCGAAGTCCTCATATCCTACGATCGCCACGACACAGCCACTAAGCTAACTTTACCAAACCAGACATTCCTTTTGACAGTTCCACAAGGAGCCACCATGCACATCAATGACATCGTCCTCCATTACCTCAACCCAGACACACATAACGTAGATATTGAGATTATGGACGCCTTCAAGGGTCACAACCTCACCATTGATGATAACATTCAACAACAGCTCCTAACAGAAGGGACGAAATTGGTCCAGTTCAGCCTCAAACCCACTGGACTCACTACCACATTGTTTAATCATTTGGGCAGGTTCACCCCCTATCAGGCAAACAACCTCAGCATGATAGCCCTGGGACTCCTTCTTAGTGGCTGGATAATTACAGCAATCGTCGCACATATTATGTACAAATACATCCAGAAGCTACAGACTGGATTCCCTCCTATACGGAGCCCCACGTGTTAGCCAACCTGCGACCGCTCCGCTGACGGTCTCCAGTCCTGTCTAGGAGTAGAACCAGTAACCACTGTATCCCTCCTCTGCTTCCCTTCTTTCTATCTCTTTTTCTCCTTTGTGTTTTCTTTTGTTTTATTTGGGTTGTTACTTTCTTTGACACTATACCACAATGCTAGAATGATCACAACATCATATTAGCGATTGAATTATTTGGGAATAATGTTTGCTCACCTATGATTTGAATTGTGTATGATAGTAGATGTAGGTAAATGTAGTTAAAGTCATCTGCCCAGATGCCACCTTAGTTAACAACCAGACACCAATGAACTCTGAACTCTGAATATTGAACACTGCCTGTTAACCACTGCTTTTGGTCCCAGGAATACTTGGACTGTCTAACCTTTTCAGGTTCTCAGGAATACATGGACAGTTTTCCCCACCACATGGATGCACGTGCCAGCCCTTGGTTTGCTCTAAATACCGTGGCCAGCACCCCGCTCTTCCAACCAAAGGGGGGATGTTGGGGTCTGGCGCCAACTCCTGGCTGGCTGAGTCCCTCACATGTGTCTCCCCTCTTAACAAGCCTGACCTGGGATCTGATCCGTTTGTCTACCCAAGATGACCACACCTCCAGCTCCGGCCAAAAGCTGATGCTGACCCTTCATTGGCCAAGAACGTGCCCCCCGCTGTTTGTGCCGACCCGTTTATAAGTGCTAACACAGCGAGAATCGCTCTCTTCCCTCTGGACCTCGTCCGGTCTCCAAGAAGACTCACGAGGACCGACGGCCTCATCCACCCTCATCTCAGCGCGCACGTGCCATTTCGCTGGTCGAAACAGACTGTGTTCTATTCTGAGTTTAATTCTCTCTTTCCCTTAACTTACACACACATAGAGCCTCGGCTGATTTTGGGTGAACCTCTCGCCCCTGTTGTCCCAACACACGTGCTGCGCCGCCACACGTGATCACACCCAGCTATCCGCTCCGCCATTTTGTCTAGGTCACTCGAGTCCGCCATCTTGGTTTGTAGTCCTTAGCTGTAGTTCTTAAGGCCCCTCCCTTTTCATCACTGATTGAATAGGTTACACCCCCCCTCGTTTCACACACACTAGAGTTACACACACACACACATACTTGCATACATACATCCTCACCTATATACATATATCCTTCCCCATTTTATTCATTTGACTAGGTAGTAGACATATAATTGTGTGATAGCGTTTGTTGGTTGCAATATTAATTGATTTGATCATTTACTATTTTGATTTAATAAACTCTGTTATACTTTAAAGAGCAGTCGTCTGTGATTACTTGTGCATATGTGTGTAAGATAACTGGATGTAGTAGCTTGTGCCTGAACTTAAACCTTCACTTGCACTCTGAATGTGTAGTCATACTCAGACTATTGACATTAGGAGTGGCCACTAATTATGAGACTTAGTTTTATCGTTTGGTTATTAGTCCCTGTTCACAGGGTGGTGCCCCGTTGTTATTAATAATCATTAATAATTGTTACTTACATTAATAATTCTATTGATGTCAAGAATTCAGTTTCTTAAATGCTGATAACCCAAACACGCTCCTCTACGTTCCCAACAACTACATGTATTATAATTTATATAATTATTTTTCCCATTATCTGATGTTCTGATTGCACAGCTCCTGTCTTCCTCAGTTGCTCTGCTTCCAGTGCAACTTGTTTTAAGTAGAGCTTTTATCCAATCAGATCTCACCTCTGTGTCTCTAGGTAAGAACAGAGGCCCGAGGCCTGCAGACTCACAAGTGCATCCATGTGCACTTTAAGTGAATGGGGACGATATTGTTGATTGTCATAGTGTTCAACCAATCAGATCTTTAGTTTGACATGTTGGGCGTATTCTTTGACATGTCAGAGCTGCTAGCTGGCCTACAAGTACGTGAGCATTACGTGCAGCTGTTTTCAGGTGCAGCTCTGCAGTGAGGTGCAGCGTGCGCTGTGATTGGTCAGTGGGCGAGCATGTGACTATTGTGAAACGAAACTTACAGCAGAGCCTTAGTCAGAGTAGTGAGAGTTCAAATTGAAAGATATGGAAGAAATGATGACATTGTTTGCATTTTGCTTGGTGTAGATTCTTTTTTTTTTTTTACCTAGCTTTGTTTTTTTAACACTCAATGGGTGAAGGAGGAGAAATGGATTTGTGAGTTGGGATTTAACCATTGGATTAAACTCTTCATTAACAAAGAAAGCAGCAGCAGGGAGAGAAGGGAGAGACGCCACACAAACACAGCTGTTCACCGCTCGCTGCCCGGTTCTTGTGTTAAAAATGGCTTTATAATCAAAAATAAAAAACTGCATTAACACGTGATAAAATAATTGTCTGCGTTAATTAATGAATGCGTTAACGCGATATTAACGCGTTAACTTGCCCAGCACTAATATAATAATAATTAAAGCTGCGAGCAGCGATGAACGGGCCCTCGCCATGTGCGCATCGGGGTGCCGGCGGGACTCCGGCCTGCGCGTCCGAGAACGTCCGCGACCGCGAGCGAGACGTGTTTAATCCCGCGTGGACCGCCTGATGCCGGAAATGACGCTTTGCAAATAGTCCGACGCTTCCTGTGTCCGCTGCCTGGCGCTACAGAACGCGTGCGTCGTGTTGCTCTGTGTCAAGTGTGAACCACGTAGTGTAAAAGTCACGTAAATCGGATGGTGTTTGTCAAAAAACGCAGATTTCCTTTCGCCAGCAGGTGGCGCTGTGAGTATTAGGGAAAATTAGCTTGTAGACATCCTCAGGCCATGAGTGTTATCAAGCATGTGAAGTTTGGGACCGTTTGGAACAAGTCCAGCTGAGTTACATCAGACATTTCCTTTAGCCAGTAGGCTTTGCGGGTTTACTGTAGCGCCCCCTAGTGGTCGAATGCAAAACAATTCTCAGGGTATGTTACTGGATGCGATGTGCACATATGCTGAATATTTTGGGAATTTAGAACAAATGGTTGAGAAGTTATGTGTATTGATATTTTGCCACGGACCTAAGAAGTGTATTGGTCCATATCTTGTAAACGCAAAGAGATATCAAAAAGATTTTGATAACTTTTGATGATCTAGATCCACTTATGATCCACAGCAAATTTAATAGAAATCGGAGCCAGCGTGTAGGAGTTTGCAAAAATGTGTTTTTTTTTCACTAAAGTCAAAATGGCTGACTTCCGCTTGGGTTTAGAGCTTAGAGCTCCAGGGGCTTTTTTGTCCGTCTACATGTGATACATCTGTTTACCAAATGCTATACATCTAAATTTTATATATAGATAGTGAAACGTACCGCGAGGGCTGCGTCGTCGAAATATTGTATAAATTCATACAAAATTGAAAATGGCAGACTTACGGTAGGGTTTAGAGCATGGTTCCAAGAGACTTATTTTTAAGTCTCCATAGGATACATGTGCCTACCACGTTTCATACATGTAGCCAAACGTAGCGCTGGGGCTGCTCTTTTGAAATATTGTAGGGGGCGCTATAGAAGCAATTTAAAACGGCCAAGCCCAAAACCCATATAGACTATGTCTGCCTATGACCTATGACACATGTACAAAGTTCCATGACTTTTTGAGCATCCCAACACACTAAACCATCAGCTTCCTTTTTCATGGCGAACAATGCGTTGCCATGGCAACACCGTGCAACGAAAACTCACAATATTCATGATGATGCATCATCAATGTCTTAAGGCTATTCTTACCAAATTTGAAACTCATCAGGTCACCTGGCTAGGAGGTATGAAGAAAAGTATAAAATATGACATTTCCTTCAGCCAGTACGCGGCGTTATGAGTTATTGGATTTTTTACAATTGAAATATGTTCAAGCTTGAAGTAGCATCATGCATAAGAAGTGTTGTGCGGATTGGATAATGTACCTTGGAGTTATAACAACTTATAAGAATTTATTTTTTCAAAAACAGTGAGGCAAAATGGCCGCCACGCCACGTCAAGGTTCTTCGATGAAAGCGCGAGATTTTGATAACTTTTAATCACAAAGGTCTTAAGAGCATCCTGACCAAAGGAGAAGTTGATGGCATAAATTCTCTAGGAGGAGTTCGTTAAAATACGAAGGCTGAAATCGGCAAAAAGTGACAAAAAGCACAACTTTGCGGGTTTGCTGTAGCGCCCACTAGTGGTTTAATGCAAAACAATTCTCAGGGTATGTTACAGCATGCGATGTGCACATATGCTGCAAAATTTGGAATTTTAGGACAAACGGTTGAAAAGTTATGTGTATTGATATTTAGCCACGCCCCTACGAAGTTTATTGGTCCATATCTTGTAAACGCTAAGAGATATCAGAAAGCTTTTGATAACTTTTGATGAGGTAGATCCAGTAATGATCCACAGCAAATTTGGTAGTAATGAGCCTAAGCATGTAGGAGGAGTTCACAGAAATGTGTTTTACACTAAATTCAAAATGGCGGAAAATCTAAGCAGGCGGAGCTTAGGGGTCTGATTGGCTTTTTTGTAGCTCTAGCTCAAGTGGACATGTGTGTCAAATTTCAAGTTAATGGGACATACTGGCCAAGGGGCGTCGCCATCCGACTTGTAGGGGGCGCTAGAGAGCCATTTCTGAACACAGAAAGATGCATTCTTTTTCAGATGGCTATAGTCACCAGGCCTGACAAGTCCCCAAAACTTGGTGAGTTTTCATGAATGGCAAGTCCTCCAACCATGCGTACGTTTGCCCCAACGGGTACAATATCAATAGGGCCTCGCCGGCCCGACGTTGTCGGTTGTTCGGGCCCTAATAATTAGAAATGATACAAATTGTCAATATTTGGGTTTTTGAAATATAGAATGCACCCAGTAATATGTGTAAAACAGTGGCGGGCCGTGCATTTTATACCTGGGCCTTGTGTGCTGTCCTACTACAGTTGAATTACCTCCTAATAACCTCATTAAGGGACAATGCATAGTCAAAGTCAACTTAATTAACACAATGACAACCACAAAGTCATAAGAACCAGTCACATATATTTATATAACAACAAAGCAATATATATATATAACAACAACAAAACAATGCTGGAAGAGCTCCAGGGCAGGAGCGGAGATGACCGGCTCACCCAATAAGTGACCGTTCTGAGGAAAGAGACTCTAGAAATCACAATAGAGCTCTGCTAACTGTGATCCAGAGAACCATGATAACTAGTGAGGAGCTGTTTTCACATGAAACCAAACAGAGGCTATGCTGAGGCACAGAGACTGCTGAAGATTCACTTTGGAGATGGAATGAAAATTGCAAATGCCTACATGGAGAAAGCTCTCAACTGGAGCAACATTAAAGCTAATGATGGAAAGGCATTACATGCCTATGCCCTTTACCTTTGTAAGAAATTTGAGCATAGAACTGTGTTTAGTAGATATAATAAAAGTGTTTAATAATTCATAATTAAGAATTCATAATTAGTCATAATCACAAGTGTATTGGGAATGCATCATTAAGATAAACATAAAGTGGTTTAGGATTAGTAGCTCGAAGTAGAATTTGAGACATGAAGCTTTTGCCAAAGTTGCAGAAGTTTAACGTTTATACTGAAGGATTATCATAGAAGGGATTAAACCGTAACTGACGGTCATTGAATGTGTTAGTAAACTCAGGGACAGAAAGGCAGACAGGCGAATACACTCCTGGAAGTTAGCCAATAGGAATTGAGATAGACGGAAGGGGAGGAGTCGCGAACGAATATGTGGGCGGGGATAGAAGTGTTTTTCTCGTGCTCTTTAGCGTGCGGTCCCCAGCGACGGCTGTGTCTCATGGGACCAGAGACGAGTTTTTTCCAAAGTGGGGTAATATTGTAATATTTCATAGGAGTATGTACTCCAATGTTTAAACTGTAATCGTACTTGCATCAGTGGGATTAAATCCTTTTAACTGTAAACCAGTTTTGGTAGAGTTATTATTGCAGCGTGTGAACTGCACGAAGCAGCTGGACACACGTGTGGTGGCCTCCTCCCGTTGGGGTGAGTTTCATCCTCAACAAATTTGGCAAACCACGAAGGAACGCTCTTGCCGGCTCGCTGTGTGCGCTGGAGGCAGCGTTGGTCAAGCAGGCATCCTGGGCCCATAATATCGGTAAGCAGAGCCGTTTCATGAAATCTGTGAGTTAGCTTCTAGGATCTTAGGGGAGGCCTGTTTGACTGGCGCAGCTAACAGCTAGCTCTGCGGTGCCGGTGAGGCCGATCCACTGAGGAGGCCGAGTTCCACTGAGGTGAGCTACGATTTACAGTCTGAAGTATACTATCATGGTGCACCAAGGGACTAGTCCAGTGAATACAGAGGATCCAGAATAAAGAAATTAAAGATAACAGCGCTGTTATAATAATAACATCACATTGGAATTCACGAACGGTTATCTGCTGGGCTAACTAGCGTGCTTATTTTGAGAGTCTCTGGCTTAAAGTGAGCATAGCTGGGTCTTGTAGAATAACATGTTTAAAAGCAGTTATTTGTAGCTTGGCTAAACTGAAATATCGTGGCCTTGAGGGGCTTCGAACCGCAGTTCGTTGTAGGTTTGGTCCACGTGTTTCGGGTCGAGTTCGGTAAGCTGCTTAGAGGAAGCTAATGCTAGCGGGAGTAGCTTCTGTGACCAGAACACAAGGGGTGATACATCGGTCTTGAGATCTCTCTCGTGTGCGTTTGGCTATGCATTAAATTAAGCAATCGTGTGGATGTTTCGGATAAGTAGAATAATGAGCTTTTGGTGGAACTAGACAGACTGGGGGAATGGTTGCTGGTCTGCTAGAGTGAAATAACTCGCGCGACGATCATACTGAACTGGAGTCTGGGGAAGCTAAATAGCCTGTTAAACCAGAGGATTTAAGGTTTGATAAAACCGGACAATAAGTCTGATTCTAATAAGTAGAATAATGAGCTTTTGGTCTATTCAGGCGAACCAGAGGAATGTCCGTGGGACGGCTATGAGTTCACTCGCGCTGCGGACGTGACGATTGCCGAGTCTGGAGAAGCTAAATAGCTGGTTAAACCAGAGGATTTAAGGTTAAATAAAACCGGACAATAAGTCCAATAATACGTGTGACTAGTCTGTGTTTTAGCAGCGTGGAAAGACGTTTAAATTATGAAATAACATTGCATGATCTGTGGCCGCGCTGTGAGGAGCTAACGCTAGCTACGTGTAGCTCCGGTTTTGCGGTACTCTGTATGTAAAATAAAAGTGCTTATAAAAGAACATAACCGGTGGATTGTGAGAGGAGACAGAGGGCGTATGAGTGGAATTAAAGTGTGGGATTTTGGTGAAACGTGTGTGTGTGCGTATGCTTTATTAGAAGCTCCGTTTTTGTCGTTAGCATAGCTGTTAGCATAGCCGTTAGCATAGCTGCTGGCAAAGGCTAAATGTCAACAGGAAGTTGGGTGGCGTAGAAGAAGGACAAAACGCCAGAAAACCAACTAGCGGTGAGGAGGAGTAACTGCTAGATAATAACAAACCTAGTGTTTCGAATCTGTAATTACATTAGTACGAAAACAGTCTGATATCTGGTGGCTTAGAGGCAATCACAGCCTAGTTTTATAATATTACAAGAGGTTCGCCACCCAGGGGATTAATAGATAAATTACAATAATATAGTTTTTAGATATACACTTCTAATATTCATTGCCTTTGAGTTGATGATCTGTAAGCCTACATTCTGACTTTAGTTTTAATTAAGCATTACAACTTTAGTTGTTGACTTTGGGGTTAATTCAGCATTGAAACAAGCATTAATGGTTTCAGTTGTGCTTCAATACTTGAACGTAATCGTGATTCATTAGTAAATGAGATTCGTTATTGTGCAGAGTGGATTGTAGGTGTAGTTCAACAGTTTGACTTGCATTGGTATTTCTGATTGAACATCTTTGAATACAGTTATTGATTTTTTGAAGTTGAATCTAATATTTAATCGATTAATTATTAATCATTTTTTAATTTCGATTTTAAACCTTTTGAATTTGATTCTGATTAAGATGTTGTGTTTGATTTAAGAGTTCTAACTTCAATTTTGGTTCAAGATTTCTTAACCTATCCAGTATTGACTAATTTTGGTACATTTACGATTTTACACAGTTCCGAAGAACCAATTTTGACACGGACAGCGCTAGAATAGTTGAGAGATCGTTGACCTCTCATACACTACAGACGTATGCTAACATTTACTGCTGAACTTCGGGCAGGTTTGTGTTTGTTTTAGTCAAGGTGCGTGGTTGAGTGGATCCAGATCTGGGAAGTGGAGCAGTGGATCCCAGTTTTGGAGTCAACGACCGCACACAATACAGCACAGAGGGTGAGTTGACTTTGGTTCATGTGACGACAAGCGTGTACATTTACTACACACATTTGAATACTCCTAGGCTGCATAATGTTTACATTAAAGAAGCAGAGAAAGGAAGTAGGAGAGCTAGTAGGAAAACTAAAATGTGAGTTAAGAGAAGTGGAAGAACTGGTAGGAAGACTAAAATGTGAATTAAGAGAAGTAGAACGCATCAGAAAAGATCTGCAACAGCAGATAGAGGAAAGACGAACAGAAAGTAAAGAAGACGAGGATATAAAGAGAATGCAGCGGCGGCTGCTGAAACTTCAAGTAGCAGAGGTTGACAGAGAGCAAAATAGAAAATTTCAGGCCAAGAAACAGATGATGGCAGCAGAAGCCCAGCAGCCACAAACTCCAGCAGTACCAGCCCCCACGGTGGTGTACCATCAGCCTCCACCACGATGCAGAGGTGGTGCATCCAACAGAGGGAGAGGTAACTATAAAGGGGGGCCTGAGGGTCTTGTAAGTAAAGGCGAGTGCTACGTATGTGGGAGAGAAGGTCATTGGGTGAGAGATTGCCCTCATAAAAGAGCAGGAGGATCGTTCAGTGCAGCACCACAACATGCTACATTCCCACCACAACATCAGCAGTACCTACGACCAGGTCCAACGGGACCATCTGGACCTCCTCCCATGAGACATCAGCAGATGCCCATGCCGTCACCAGGACCATGGGGAGGTTCAGTGTACCGCCAAGATACATAGATGATTGCCACGTGATCTCTTACAGCAGAGATATCGTGGTGAAGGGGAGATTGGTAAGGTGTAAAACATTTTTTGTAGATCCACATTTAGAACAGTTTTCAGTATAGGTGCTACTCACAATTTTTGAGATTAATAACGTCATGATAAACCACAACTTTTGAATTTAAATACAGCAAAATCCAAGTCGTCTAACTCAGTGATAGGTCCTAGCCTAGACTTGCTAACTCTAGGAATTGAGAAATATACGGGAGCTCTAACTAACATGAGCCGAGTTTTGTTTTCTCAGGTGACAAACGCAGAAGCAGCAGCTGACGAAAGGAAGCAGGCTGACGTGTCACCAGGCAGTCTGGTGTGGATAAAAGCGCAGGTGGAGTGAACCAAGGTGGACAGGTCCATGAGAGGTAGTATTGGCAACCTCACTCACTGTGCAGCAGCTAAGGCAACGAGTAAGACACTCGCAGAGACAGGATTGAACATCAAACAGGCAATATTTGAAGCTAAAGACACCTCAAAAGAGGGGTTAGACAGCACTGAAGATGACGTTTCCCCCACAATTTAAGCGAGGCCTTCCATTAGGAGACTCTAGGTTCAGTGGGTTATGGAAGTCTGTAATTATTTGCTTCCTGATTTCAGCAGTTTCCCTCTTAGTATGGGGAATTAAACATAGACAGGAACCAGAACATATGCATGACTACGTCAAGAGTCGACATTTAGCCTCAGTAACTAGTCAAACCGATCTCCGACCACATAGAGAGGCTTCTCTGACGACACTCACCTATGAAAATGTAACTCTCACTCTTACGTTCAAAGAAGGTACAACATCAACGGTCCAGTTCGACTTCTGTGAAGTAGTTTCCTGTCCCAAGTATGAACACACCTACGGTTGGATGACCAAAACCTTATGCATCATAACTGACCAGTGTGGGCCCGCCACAAATAAGTATGGTAAGCTGTTATCATATTATGACTGTGATTGTGAAGACTGGGGATGGGCAACGATGAACACAGGCGGCGAGGGTTTAGGAAAAGACCCCAACCCAGGCCTTAAAGACCGACTAAAGATGTTGAATGCCCCAGCTTCTTATCACATGTGTAGAAAGGGGGTGGGTAGGTGTAATCCTTTAAGACTTACCTTAACAGACCCAAAATTGACTGACGGAGGACTTTAAGTAGTACAGGGAAAGGCGACTACTGATAGTCCTGCCCCACAAGGGCTCATTAGGATTATTGTTAAGCCTGCCAAAAAGATCATGGATGATCAGGTTCGACATACGACTGACTGAGAATGAGGTACCGGGGGTGGAAACTGGAATGGCAGATGGGAATTTATGGCTCCGGTACAATATACGGCTTCAAGTCAGAAGTACAGATTGTATTGTGTGTTCAGGACCTAGACCCCTAAGCCCTGAATTTAGTTGTATTTTAACTCTGTTTACTGAGGACACTTTGCCCCTCCATCACACTTGTCAGGGGCTACACTGGGATTACCCACCTGTAGAATATAATACCCCACCTCTGTTCAAGGTTTCAGAGGGTCCATTTGATTGTATAGTCTCAGATACAGCTAAGGGGCCCAATGTAGGTAGTATTATTGAAGCAAATTGTAGCAACAGTCACAATGCTAGTGACTATCTATATAACAGTGTGTTAAGACAGACAGCACCCAGAGCAGATTTATGGTGGTGGTGTGGAGGAAGAACCATATATCCAATCCTGCCTAAAGATTGGACAGGTAAATGTGCGTTGGTGCAACTTATATTGCCATTCTATATCTTGCCTGTCAATGACGCAACTTATAGAGAACTCATCTCTCCACGCCCACATGCTAACAGAAGATCCAAAAGAGATGCCGGTAGCCCGAAGGGAGCCTTTGATGACCAAGTGTACATAGATGGCATAGGAGTGCCAAGGGCGGTGCCGAATGAATTTAAAGCAAGAAATCAAATAGCTGCCGGTTTTGAATCTGCATTATTCTGGTGGGTAACGATTAATAAGAATGTCGATTGGATCAACTACATTTACTATAACCAACAGCGTTTTGTAAACTTCACCAGGGACGCCATATCAGGGCTGCATGCACAGCTGGCGAAGACGAGTCTAATGACCTTGCAGAACAGAATGGCATTAGATATGATATTAGCAGAGAAAGGTGGCGTTTGCCAGATGTTTGGGACTGCTTGCTGTACTTTCATTCCAAATAACACAGCTCCTGATGGATCGGTGACCAGGGCTTTGGAGGGACTGACAGCACTCAGCCAAGAGCTAGCGGAGAACTCTGGTGTCACGAATCCATTCACCGACTGGTTGGAAAGTATGTTTGGCAAGTGGAAACATACATTTTTGTCAATCGTAATTACTCTGTGTGTTGTCGTCGTAGGCCTCCTAGTCGTCTGTGGATGTGGGTTCCCTTGCATCCGTGGACTTCTACAGGGGTTTATTGCTTCAACGATGAGCCAAACAAAAGTCCAGGGCAACCAGTTATGTGTCGAGGATGAGGAAGAATTGGAGCTTCTGATGGCCACCGTCTAGATGAGGCCACCAGCGGTGCCATAGCGGAACTTCACAAGCAGTTCCTGACCATCCTCTCGGAGATCCTGAAGGACCGGATAAGGCCCAGATGGACTTCTAAAACACATCCGGGGAAATATTGGAAATTTGGGAAATAGACGGATTGTTTTGGATGAGTATTTTGAGATTTTTTATTTTTTTTGTTTAAGTGGGTTATAATGGGATTTTAGGGTGTAAGGATTAAGAAATGTAATTTTGTCAAGTGTAAAAGAACAGTCAAGGCTTCTCAGTATGTGTTCTCTAGCCTACAGACTGTCTCCTGATCCTGCCAGCCCCAAGACATGGAGGGCAGTGAACTTCAACGGATACGACTCTTTTTGCGTTAGCGAGGCAAGCGTAGGGAGAAACAGACCGGATAGGAATACTTGAAATGATATCTGTATGCATGAATTGTTGTTTGCCACTGTTTAGATAGTTAGGGAGCCTCTCCCTGGATTGAGTAGGGGGGAGGTCTCCAGGAACATTTTGGTAGCTAACTCACAGTGAACTGTGGGTTAGGGGGGAATTGTAAGAAATTTGAGCATAGAACTGTGTTTAGTAGATATAATAAAAGTGTTTAATAATTCATAATTAAGAATTCATAATTAGTCATAATCACAAGTGTATTGGGAATGCATCATTAAGATAAACATAAAGTGGTTTAGGATTAGTAGCTCGAAGTAGAATTTGAGACATGAAGCTTTTGCCAAAGTTGCAGAAGTTTAACGTTTATACTGAAGGATTATCATAGAAGGGATTAAACCGTAACTGACGGTCATTGAATGTGTTAGTAAACTCAGGGACAGAAAGGCAGACAGGCGAATACACTCCTGGAAGTTAGCCAATAGGAATTGAGATAGACGGAAGGGGAGGAGTCGCGAACGAATATGTGGGCGGGGATAGAAGTGTTTTTCTCGTGCTCTTTAGCGTGCGGTCCCCAGCGACGGCTGTGTCTCATGGGACCAGAGACGAGTTTTTTCCAAAGTGGGGTAATATTGTAATATTTCATAGGAGTATGTACTCCAATGTTTAAACTGTAATCGTACTTGCATCAGTGGGATTAAATCCTTTTAACTGTAAACCAGTTTTGGTAGAGTTATTATTGCAGCGTGTGAACTGCACGAAGCAGCTGGACACACGTGTGGTGGCCTCCTCCCGTTGGGGTGAGTTTCATCCTCAACAAATTAGAGGATGTTGCAATGCTATAAAAGAGTTAAAAGGCATGGAAGAAATGGATCTTGTATCTACGTTGAAACTCATTCTATCAAAGCTGCCATATGGGCTGAAAGAAAAGTGGAGAACTACAGCACACGAGCTTCTGGAACGAACCCAGGAGAGGGCCAGATTTTCTGACCTTGTTGCATTTATTGAGAAACAAGCCAGCATTCTGCAAGATCCACTCTTTGGAGACATTCAGGATTCTATGCCTAGAAAAGCTATCCTAAAAAGTAACATGGCAACAGAGTCCAGACAACAAACTAAACAAAGAGAGAGGAGGAGTAGCTTTGCAATTGCAATTGAAAAGGACGAAAGGAAAACTGCAGGTGGAGCAAGAAATCAACAACCTAAAAACCTGGATATCAATGTGCAAAATGTTCACCGTTGCATTTGCAACACAGGCAAACATCCATTGAATGAATGTGAAATGTTAAAGGGCCAGCCACGGGATGTTAAGGTGCAACTGCTGAAAGAAAATGGCATCTGCTTTGGTTGCCTAACTAGAGGACATATGAGCAAAACTTGTAAAAGGAGGATGAGATGCCAATACTGCCAAGGTCTGCACCCTAGTATACTACACATTGACAGACCCGCAAATAATGGACCAAATGAGAAAAGGACCAATCAGACAAAAGGATTGGTCAGGGGAACTCTTGTCTCTTTGGAAGAGGAAGATATCGGGGCTGGAAAAGATTGCAAGCTGGCAATAGTACCAGTACAAGTAAAGGCTTCCAAAGGCAGCAAAACAATACTAACCTATGCATTTCTTGACCCTGGCAGCACAGCAACATTTTGCACGGAGAATCTAATGAGACAGCTCAATGCAACAGGAAAGGAAGCTAAGGTTCTTCTGCAAACAATGGGTCAAAGGAAACCAGTGAGTAGTTTTGAGATAAATGGACTACAAGTGGGTGATTTGGATGGGAATAACTTTATTGAGCTTCAAAAAACATACACTCAAACAAAGATACCAGTGACAAAAGAAAACATTTTCTCTCAAAATGACCTCGGCAGGTGGCCTTGCTTGAAGGAGATAAAGCTGCAAGAAGTTGATGCGGAAGTGGAACTCCTCATTGGAGTAGATGTCCCAAAGGCAATGGAGCCCTGGCAAATCATAAATAGCCAAGGCAATGGTCCCTACGCTGTAAGAACGCTCTTTGGATGGGTGGTCAATGGACCACTCAACTCGTCTTCAGCTGTGGATAACTTTGGAAAGCCTGTGGCATCAGTAAACCGCATTTCAATTGAACTGGAAACCCTTCTCGTAAATCATAACCACCACGATTTCCCAGAGAGAGAATATGAGTCGGTGGAATCTCAGTGGCCTAGGACCCAGACAAAATGTCACAAAGTTATCTTTTGTCGGATGATCCCGAAGTGAAAAGGGATGTGATCGTGAACACAAGCATTGAGGGAAAAAGTCCCACCAGTAGGCTGATTGAGTACTACTCAGACTGGAACAGCCTAAAAAAAGCTGTAGCTTGGATATGGAAGTTGAAAAGATTGCTCTTGGAGATCACTCAAAGAAGAAAGATGACAAATACTGGACCAGCTGCTGAGTAATGATAAATCACTGAAGGGACGTGCCATGAAACTAAGGTGCCATTCAGTGCAGATATGACGGTGAAGGATATAAAAAAATGCTGAAAAGGCCATATATGCATTTGAGCAACGGCAACACTTTGCACTTCAAATTTCCCTCCTGGAAAATGGAAAACACTGCAGAAAAGAGCCACCTAGAAACTCCTGGGTGCTAGGGCGGATTCTAAAGACCATGCAAGGAAGTAAAGGACTAGTCCGCAGTGTTCTAGTTAAAACCAGAACAAGTGTTATAGAGAGACCCATCAACAAACTCCGTCTGCTCCTTGAAGCTGGAGAGTAGCTGGTGCTGGACAGTAGTTTCGAAAAGTTATATGAACTTAAAAAAGATGAACTTTATCTATCCTGGAAACGGTCGTTTCTTCGGTCGGTCCTCCGGAGCCTGACGGACGGTCAGCGGATCCTGTTCGTGACGCCAGATGTTATGAAATATTTCTATGTAGATTTGGAAGAGAAGTTTGGTTTGTTCAATATGTTTAATGAATAAAACAGAGTCTTGACTGAATGATCAAGGTTTCAAAAGAGTCAATTTATTGCTTGCAAGCAGAGAACAGACACTCAGCCACGTATTGCAGTGAACTGTGTATTCGCTCTGAAGACACCACTTCACACATGACATTTATACATTCAAGAGTGACATGCACAGAGGAAGTATGACAGGAAAACGACGGTTGAGTCTCGAACATGTGTTGGGCTCAAAAGCAGAAACGCCCGTAAGATATGCTGATGGAATCAGTTGCGGTCACAGCAGAGGCTGCGACCTGTTCTCTGACCTGTGCACTTTTAAGCGCATGGAGATGTTTGTGGTTAGCAGTTCATTTCCTGTCACGCTATGAATTCTGTCTCCACAGCACATTTGACAGAAGACATGTGAAACATTTTTATCACTACAAGTCA
>JAFEUB010001243.1:337500-345000 GCA_024529925.1 Ophthalmolycus amberensis
GAAATCTCGACCTCTTGGCTGGGTAGAAGGGGAGGTTGGTAGCCAATGGAGGCCTCGAAGGGGGAGAGACCTGTTGCCGTGGAGGTATGGCTGTTGTGTGCGTACTCTATCCAGGCCAAGTGACGACTCCAGGAAGATGGATTTGCCGCCGCTACACATCGGAGCATGGCTTCTAGCTCCTGGTTAAGCCTCTCGGTCTGCCCATTGGTCTGGGGGTGAAAGCCGGAGGAGAGGCTAGCAGTGGCACCGAGGCTGCGGCAGAACGCCTTCCAAACTTGGGAGGAGAACTGAGGACCCCGATCAGAAACAATATCCATAGGGATGCCGTGGAATCTAAAGACATGTTGAACCAACAAGTCTGCGGTCTCGCGGGCCGACGGGAGCTTGGGCAGGGGAATAAAGTGAGCCGCCTTGGAAAACCGGTCCACGATGGTCAGGATGACCGTGTTGCTCTCGGAGGGGGGAAATCCGGTGACAAAGTCCAATGCCATATGCGACCAAGGCCTGTGGGGAACCGGCAGAGGTCGTAATAGGGGGTCTGTGCGAGGCCTTGTTGCGCGCACAGGTGGTACAGGCTAAGACGTAAGCTCGGGTGTCATTGTCCAAAGATGGCCACCAGAAGGAGCGCCGGAGCCAGTTGATTGTACGTCTTATCCCAGGGTGGCCGGAGAGTCGGGAGTCATGAGCCCATTGTAGGACCCGGGAACGGACGGAAAGGGGAACGAACAGGCGCCCTGGAGGACCACCTCCTGGGTCTGGCTGGGTCTGCTGAGCCTCCCGCACTGCAGACTCTATCGCCCAGGTGAGGACCCCTAGGACACAGGCGGGTGGAACAATCGTGTCTAGCGCTGGGTCAGCCTCGTCTGGGGAAAACTGACGAGAGAGGGCGTCGGGCTTAATGTTCTTACTCCCTGGGCGGTAGGTGATGGTGAAGTGGAAACGGGCAAAGAACAGAGCCCAGCGGGCTTGGCGGGAGTTCAGTCGCCGGGCCGAATGGATGTATTCAAGATTTCGGTGGTCGGTCCACACAATGAACGGGTGGACTGACCCTTCCAACCAATGTCTCCATTCCTCCAGAGCCAGCTTGACGGCCAGTAACTCCCGGTTGCCCACATCATAGTTCCGCTCGGCCGGGGAAAGGCGGCGAGAGAAAAAAGCACACGGGCGGAGATTAGAGTCAGTGGTTGAGCGCTGTGACAATACTGCTCCTACTCCGGTGTCGGAGGCGTCCACCTCGACCACGAACTGGCGGCTCTCATCTGGCTGCACTAGGATGGGGGCTGATGTGAATCGTTCCTTGAGGATGTTAAACGCTCGGTTGGCCTCGGGGGACCAGGAAAAATCCACCTTAGAGGAGGTGAGTCTGGTTAGGGGTGACACCGTCTGACTGTAGTTCCGAATGAACCGGCGGTAGAAGTTTGCAAACCCAAGGAACTGTTGGAGCTTCTTCCGGTTAGAGGGGACCGGCCACTCGGTGACCGCCTTCACCTTCTCCGGGTCCTTGCGAATCTGACCCTCCTCAATGATGAAACCAAGAAACTGTACGGAGGTGACATGGAATTCACATTTCTCGGCTTTGATGAAGAGTTGGTTCTCCAGTAAGCGCTGAAGGACCTGACGGACATGGTGGCAATGTTCTTGTAGACTCGAGGAGTAAATCAGAATGTCATCGATGTAGACAAACACAAACCGGTTGAGAAAATCCCTGAGCACGTCATTCACCAAAGCCTGGAAAACGGCTGGTGCATTTGTAAGTCCGAATGGCATGACCAGGTGCTCGAAATGTCCCAGGGGAGTGTTGAAAGCGGTCTTCCACTCGTCCCCCTACCGTATCCGAACCAAGTGGTAGGCATTGCGGAGGTCTAGCTTGGTGAAAATCGTGGCTCCGGGTAGGGATTCAAAAGCAGAGTTGAGTAGGGGTAGCGGATACTTGTTCCGGGTGGTGATCTGGTTTAACCCTCGGTAGTCGATGCAAGGACGGAGACTCTTGTCCTTCTTGGCCACGAAGAAAAACCCCGCTCCCACCGGGGAGGATGATGGGCGGATAATTCCAGCAGCGAGGGAGTCTGTGATATAGGTCTCCATTGCCTCACGTTCCGGTCGGGAAAGGTTGTATAGTCGGCTGGAGGGCAGGGTGGTGCTGGGGAATAGTTCTATGGCGCAATCGTAGGGTCGGTGGGGTGGCAGGGAAAGGGCTCGTTCCTTGTTGAAGGCCTCACTGAGATCTGCATACTCCAAGGGAACCGAGGTGAGATCAGTACCAGTTGTAGGGGTGTGGAGAGAAGAGGTCTGCCGGGGAATGGCGGACTTGAGGCACCTCGAAAGACATCTAGGGCTCCAACCGATGATTCTGTTTCCTGCCCAGTCTATCTATGGGTTGTGGTCCAGGAGCCAAGGATGGCCCAGAACCAGAGGTGTCAGGGGCGTAGAGAAGATGTAAAAACAGATCTCGTGTTGATGGTTTCCTGATACAAGCAGGGTAACAGGGCAAGTCCGGTGCATGACATTGGTCAAACGACTTCCATCCAGGGCGCTGGCGGAGCACACGGGCAGAGATTAGAGTCAGTGGTTGAGCGCTGTGACAATACTGCTCCTACTCCGGTGTCGGAGGCGTCCACCTCGACCACGAACTGGCGGCTCTCATCTGGCTGCACTAGGATGGGGGCTGATGCGGTTCCACCGGTCGATGAAAGCTGCTCTCCGGGCCAGCCTCAAAGATAGCAGTTGGGTGGACAGGCTCCCGTGGGTCATGTTGGGGCTCAGGACAGCCCCCAAAGATGATCTGCAAGCTTCATCGGCTGAGCTGGTTTATGGACAGCCACTGCGGGTCCCGGGGGAGTTTATCCCCAAAGTCACAGACCCTTGGTCTGCAACCCAGCAGCGGGAAACGCTCATGGAAAAAGCCAGGCTGTTTAAACCAGTGCCCACGTCGCAGCACGGCCTTCTGCAGTCATATGTCCCGTCCAGCCTCAGGTCAGCGGAGTATGTGTTTGTTCGCCAGGACGGCCACCGTGGACCCTTTCAACCCCCCTACGTCGGGCCGTTTCGGGTGCTGGAGACCGGAGACAAAACCTGCAAGGTCGACATGGGCGGCAAGCTGGAGTACGTGTCGGTGGACCGCCTTAAGCCAGCACATCTGGACCTGGACCAACCTGTACGGTTGGCTGAACCCCCACGGCGGGGGCGGCCTCGTGCCCTCCCACCTCAGCACGACAGGACCCGGAGGGGGCCTTCAACGGTGGTTCTGCCTCCGGCCCCAGAGACACGGAGTCGGGCTGGTCGGTTGATCCGGGGGCCCAAACATTAATGGTTGGGACTAATCTCGGGAGTTGGTGAATTCTGGGGGGAGGCATGTAGGGGACGACCGAATTCAAGGGGCCCCTTTAAGGAAAGGGGCGTAACCCTGGTGACAGAGGGGGTTAAAGGGTGACAGGAAGTGAATGTGTTTTATGTTTTGTATGGATGGAAATAAACGGCCACAAGGTGCAGCCAAAGGGAATACTCGACTCCTTGTTTGTTTCCACACACCTACAGTAGTTTATTTCTCTCAGTCAAGGGAAAAGACAGGTAATGGCCAAAGTCAATAGGAGGCGTCTCCACGCCTCCGCACGGTTCCAAGCCGGAAAGTGGCTAATCCTACACAGCGGCAGACGAAGCCGATAGGAAAACTGTCAAACGTCAAATACGGAGGCGCGCCCTCGCGCTCCGCACGGATCCTAGCCGGGAGGTGGCAGGTCCGCGTCCACGTCTGGCAGGCAGGCTGGATCATCTGTGTGACACCCGAGGCTCGACACAGGACGGCAGGCAAGTTGAAAAAACAAAGCGGATCGTTAGTAACGGATCTTCAGAGAGTGAACAAACGAGCTACTCACGGGTCGGAATACCAGGTAGGTAAACGGACGGACTGACAACTGGGATGAGAGTGACAGCAGTATTTATGTCAGCTGGAGGTGATCACAGGAGATGAGGCACAGCTGTGCCTATGGAGAGAGGCGCGGCAGTGGGCGGGACTCGTAGGAGGACACTACTGAGGGAAATACAGCAGAGTTAGACATAAATCCTCACAGTGAGTGCCTCACCCGGAGATTCAAACCTTTGCTCTATGACACACGCAACACTATTGCAAATGAGCACACACATAATACTTACACGTTTAATGCCTGTAAATACTGTTAGCATATTTCTACAACACCCTGGACACAAGCTGTTCCACCTCCTCCCCTCTGGTAGGCGCTACAGGGCTCTGTACGCCAAAACCACCAGACACAGGAACAGCTTCTTTCCACTGGCCGTCACTCTCATGAACAATTAATCAGACATACTGCACTACTACCTCCATTCTGCACTATTTGCACTATTACCACCATTCTGCACTAATATCCCGAATCCATTGTCCATTGTCATTGTTCTTTATGCTCATATATATTCTTCGATATATATTTATATTGTACATAGTAGTTACATGTTAAACGTTTGTGCTTAGTTGCTCTGTTCTACTTTGTTGTCTTTAATGTCCTTGTTTTTATATTTCTCTTGTTTATTTGTATATTCTATATGTACAATGAGAGCAATGTGAAAACCGGAGTCAAATTCCTTGTATGCGTATACATGGCCATTAATGCTGATTCCGATTCTGATTCTGAGGATGCGAAACAAAAACAAAAGGGTCTTCATTCGTCCAGCGAGTTTAAAACTGTGACCTAGGTTCGTTAAGAAACAGCTGCCTTTGTGCCTCCTTCTCCGACGTGAAAGGGCAACAGAGTTTCCGTGTCTCCTTACAAGCGAATTGAATTGCGTGGAAGGGCAGAGTTTTCTTTTAAAAACAGTCAAGCTATGTTTCTGTGCCCCCCTACATCGACGCGAGTCAGATGGTAAGGGCGGTGTGTTCAGGTGGGACAGAGCGTTTTAACAACTTGGTGGCATCCGGTCATAAAACCGGAAGTCCCGCCTCGGCATCCCCGGCATCCCCGGCATCCCCGGCCTCTTCCAATGAGGGCAGCGCTGAGTTTGGTCAACCAAACTACCTCAGAATTTCACATGTAGGTGTGAAATTGTTTATTGGGGGTTTGGCTGCTATCTTCAACTGAGCTCAGGCTGCAGACTTGCCTGCAGGCCCAGCTCAGATCACTTTGCTTAGAGCACATGGTCAGAGCCAATTTATCTTTTGGGGGCTGCAGACAAGGGGGAGTTGATTGGCCAGTGTAGTGTTCTATCATGCCGCACTGCAACACCTACAGCAAAGTAGCAGCAGCAGTAGTTGAGACCTGTGTGGTAAATATCAATTGGTATGGAAGGAATTGTAATTCCACACAATAAATTGCCACTCTTGTAGCTCATCATGGTTCACTTAATGGCCTCTGATGTTACAGTTCCAACAACTTCTCTCATCAAAAAAGGAAATGTATGAACAACATTGACACATTTTATACACAAAGAGGTACAGACCAGCGATGCATTGTGAAATATGATTTGACATGGACAAAAACATCAATTCTCGTTGGCTTGTTGAGCAAAGACTGACAATAATATAACTAGTGGGAGAGCAACTTAGTAATCAATGACTGAACGATTCAGTCAGCAGGCAACACAAAAACTAGATCTGATTAGATCCAAATATAGACATACATCTTCCAAGAGGCTTTGTGTGTCACAAGCATTGTAGACTTGATTGAGACAAGTCCTACAAAGGCTCCGTGTTAGTGGGGAACTGTTGAGTGTTTGAGGGACAGGAGGAGCCATGTGATTAAAGAATGAATGAATGAATGAATTTTATTTATATAGCGCTTTTCACAGACAGCAGTATCACAAAGTGCTTAACAGAGCAGACATTTAAAAGCATAAAAAACACAATGTGACCCAAGGGTCAATAAATTATCTACACAGAGAAAATAAAAAAATAAAATAAAAAATAATAAAAAAAAAAAAAAAAATGTAAAACATATTTTAAGAGCAGGTCTAGGACATGGGTTTACTTTTACACAAACGCCAGCCTAAACAGGTGGGTTTTGAGCTGGCTTTTAAAAGTATCCACAGTATCTGCGAGGCGCAGAGTTGCAGGCAGAGCATTCCAGAGCCTCGGGGCCACTGCCTCAAAGGCTCGGTCACCACGGGTCTTAAATCGTGTGCGTGGGACTGACAGAAGACCTAGAGCGTTTGACCTGAGAGTGCGGGCGGGTGAATAGGGGCGAAGTAGATCAGCTACATAAGCCGGAGCCTGACCGTGAAGTGCTCTGTAAGTGATGGTGAGAATTTTAAAGTGTATCCTAGATGCTACAGGAAGCCAGTGGAGAGATCGGAGTACGGGGGTGATGTGAGACCGTGGATTTGTCCTGGTGAGTAATCTGGCGGCAGCATTTTGGATGACCTGCAGACGGTTAAGAGCAGATACACTGAGTGATGTGAAAAGTGAGTTGCAGTAGTCAATGCGTGAAGAGATAAATGTGTGTATGATCATTTCTAATTCAGGTGTTGATACTACAGATCTCAGTTTACTGATATTTCTTAGATGGAAGAAACATGACCTGGACGGCTGCTTAACATGAGGGTCAAACGACATGGATCGATCAAAGAAAATCCCAAGATTGCGCAGGTTGCAATGGGCAGCAGAGGAGAGTGGACTAATAATCTGCCTGATCATGGGGACAAACTCCTCTGGAGCAATAACTAGGACCTCCGTCTTAGAGTCGTTGAGTTGCAGGCAGTTTTTCTGCCGTCCAGTCTCTGATGGCATTGACACAGTCCAGGAGCCTAGTTCCTCCTAGAAGCAAAAGTTGGAAAATACTTACGATATCTCAAAATACAGTTTGAATACCAGAACCACGAAAAATATTTTCGGGGAGATATGGACCCCGTTAAACCCGTGCAACCCGGAAATTGGGTCCGTTGTACTCCCAGACCCGCGAACGTTAAGTTGTAAAATACGTGGAAAATAACCATCCAAAAATGAAGTTGTGATAGCAGAACCACCATGAAGATGTGGACGACCAGAAGCACCGAAAGAAATGAGTGAAAGTTGTAAAATACTTCGAAAAATAGCGCTATTCAGCAAGCGCTGAAGCTGTCAGCGCTTCGCCACTCTCCCGATTTTGTCCATTTACATAGGTGGTCACCAAGGCACCTCAGAGCACCAAGCGCTGACAGGATCAGGGCTTCACCCAAAAAGTGCCCCCCCCCTCCCGATTTTGGCCATTTACATAGGGGGTAACCAAGCCACCTTGCGCACGATTACAGAAACCCAGTTTTGAAAAAAATTAGGAATGTACTATCACCGTGACAATTCATGGAGGTCTAAGGACGCTATACATGGGTTCAAAAAGTGTCATTTCGGCCTCTTTAAGCTGGTGCTTGGCTTAATGGCAGCGATGCTTCATGGAAGTCCCGGGTCTGCCTCAAGGAGGCTCTAAATCGGATTGACAAGTGTCATGTTGGCCTCTTTAAGCCGGTTCTTCGCTTGAGGGCAGCGAGACTTCATGGAGGTCCCTCATCCGCTCCAGGGATGCT
>JAFEUB010001243.1:350000-470000 GCA_024529925.1 Ophthalmolycus amberensis
CCTAGCCCATTGCTTTCTATGGGAATTTGGGCCGAGTTCGGTGAGAAATCCATAATTCACTATGGGAAAAGTGTTTGGAATTTCCCCTTGATTTTCATACCACATGGTCATTGGCCAAAGGTCGACTGACTGTTAAACTTTCAGGGTCCTAGCACATTGCTTTCTATGGGAATTTGGGCCGAGTTCGGTGAGAAATCCATAATTCACTATGGGAAAAGTGTTTGGAATTTCCCCTTGATTTTCATACCACATGGTCATTGGCCAAAGGTCGACTGACCGTTCAATTTTCAGGGTCCTAGCCCATTGCTTTCTATGGGAATTTGGGCCGAGTTCGGTGAGAAATCCATAGTTCACCCATCTCACCCAGTTCACCCAGTTCACCCATCTCACCCAGTTCACCCAGTTCACCCAGTTCACCCAGTTCATAATCTCCCATCAAATTCAACCATGTTGTGAGAAGTTATGACGCGTTGAAGGATGGGCCGTTTGGGTAATCACTTTCCATTCATTTTATCCTTCAAAATGCCCCATTCAAATGTAGGCCAACTGCCCCTCTTCCCGCGCAGGCATGCTAAGTGCTAGGGAGTCCCATCCAACTTGACTGTGCCTCATTGGGGCCTGTCTACAACATATTAAAAAAGCAGGGCTCTGACATCTTCAGAAGTAAAAGATGGTCTGATCTCATCAAGAGTATGACAGGGTGTACAGCTTAGGGACGTGTACCCCATGCTGAAGTCTGAGTTTGACACAGGCAAAAATCAGTTCTAGACAATCTAGAGGGATTTTTTTCAGGTGGTCTTATTGTAGGCCTTGTCCACAATGTGTGTGCACAATCTGGGGGTTCTAGGACCCATATTTGAGAAATTATGGCCATTCTTGCATATGCCAAAAACTAAGTGAATAAGGCCCCAATTAAGCCCAATTAAGCCCTTTGTGGCTGTTTTTGGGGACCTTAGCTTGCAGCTACGAGGCCCAGATTATAGGTGTGTAATGGTGACGAGCCCCTCTTTGAAGGAGAAAAGGAATCAAATCTCTACTTTGAATTAAAGTGGACATTTTGAGAGAAAAGACTGTTGAAGGCCATGTCGGAACATAAGTGTCATCTGGGTAGAGACATCCATAGTTCACTATGGGAAAAGTGTTTGGAGTGTCCCATTGAGTTTCATACCATTTAACGATGGGGCAAAGATGGAATGACTGTGAAAATTTCAGGGTCCTAGCCCATTGTTTTCTGGGGTAATTAGGCCAAATAAATTTAAAATGAAGAAAAATGCCATATATTACTACCGGAAAAGTGTACAGAATTTCCCATTGATTTTCATACCACGTGGTTTGTGGCCAAGGGTCGACTGACTGTGAAAATGTCAGCGTGCTAGCCCATTGCTTTCTAGGGGTATTAACTGAACGTCTATTTAAGCCAAATAAATGCAAAATGCTATGAATCACTATGGGACAACTGTACAGAATTTCCCGTTGATATTCACACCATTTAATCTTGGGGCAGAGGTTGACTTAATGTGAAAATTTCAGCCTCCTAGCCCATTTTTTTCTAGGTGTCTTTAGGCAGAATTAAGTCAAAAGGCCGTAATTTCTACGTCTACGGAGTTTACCATAGCAGAAAGTGTACTATCGCAGAAAGTGTATGGAATTTCCCCTTGATTTTCATACCACATGGCCTTTGGCCAAAGGTCGACTGACTGTTAAACTTTCAGGGTCCTAGCCCATTGCTTTCTATGGGAATTTGGGCCGAGTTCGGTGAGAAATCCATAATTCACTATGGGAAAAGTGTTTGGAATTTCCCCTTGATTTTCATACCACATGGTCATTGGCCAAAGGTCGACTGACTGTTAAACTTTCAGGGTCCTAGCCCATTGCTTTCTAGGGGTATTAACTGAACATCTATTTAAGCCAAATAAATGCAAAATGCCATGAATCACTATGGGAAAACTGTACAGAATTTCCCGTTGTTATTCACACCATTTAATCTTGGGGCAAAGGTTGACTTAATGTGAAAATTTCAGCCTCCTAGCCCATTGTTTTCTAGGTGTCTTTAAGCAGAATTAAGTCAAAAGGCCGTCATTTCTACGTGTACGGAGTTTACCATAGCCGAAAGTGTACCATCGCAGAAAGTGTATGGAATTTCCCCTTGATTTTCATACCACATGGTCTTTGGCCAAAGGTCGACTGACTGTTAAACTTTCAGGGTCCTAGCCCATTGCTTTCTATGGGAATTTGGGCCGAGTTCGGTGAGAAATCCATAATTCACTATGGGAAAAGTGTTTGGAATTTCCCCTTGATTTTCATACCACATGGTCATTGGCCAAAGGTCGACTGACTGATTTTCATACCACATGGTCATTGGCCAAAGGTCGACTGACCGTTCAATTTTCAGGGTCCTAGCCCATTGCTTTCTATGGGAATTTGGGCCGAGTTCGGTGAGAAATCCATAATTCACTATGGGAAAAGTGTTTGGAATTTCCCCTTGATTTTCATACCACATGGTCATTGGCCAAAGGTCGACTGACCGTTCAATTTTCAGGGTCCTAGCCCATTGCTTTCTATGGGAATTTGGGCCGAGTTCGGTGAGAAATCCATAATTCACTATGGGAAAAGTGTTTGGAATGTCGCCTTGATTTTCATACCACATGGTCATCGGCTAAAGGTCGACTGACCGTTCAATTTTCAGGGTTCTAGCCTATTGCTTTCTATGGGAATTTGGGCCGAGTTCGGTGAGAAATCCATAGTTCACCCATCTCACCCAGTTCACCCAGTTCACCCATCTCACCCAGTTCACCCAGTCCACCCAGTTCACCCAGTTCATAATCTGCCATCAAATTCAACCATGTTGTGAGAAGTTATGACTAGTTGAAGGATGGGCCGTTTGGGTAATCACTTTCCATTCATTTTATCCTTCAAAATGCCCCATTCAAATGTAGGCCAACTGCCCCTCTTCCCGCGCAGGCATGCTAAGTGCTAGGGAGTCCCATCCAACTTGACTGTGCCTCATTGGGGCCTGTCTACAACATATTAAAAAAGCAGGGCTCTGACATCTTCAGAAGTAAAAGATGGTCTGATCTCATCAAGAGTATGACAGGGTGGACAGCTTAGGGACGTGTACCCCATGCTGAAGTCTGAGTTTGACACAGGCAAAAATCAGTTCTAGACAATCTAGAGGGATTTTTTTCAGGTGGTCTTATTGTAGGCCTTGTCCACAATGTGTATGCACAATCTGCGGGTTCTAGGACCCATATTTGAGAAATTATGGCCATTCTTGCATATGCCAAAAAATAAGTGAATAAGGCCCCAATTAAGCCCAATTAAGCCCTTTGTGACTGTTTTTGGGGACCTTACCTTGCAGCTACGAGGCCCAGATTATAGGTGTGTAATGGTGACGGTCCCCTCTTTGAAGGAGAAAAGGAATCAAAACCCTACCCCGTTTTAAAGTATAAAAAGTTTGAGAAAAGACTGGTAAAATCTGGATTTTGACCACTTTTTAATATTGGTCAATTTTCAAACACTTGTCAATGGCCTTCTTTGATGAAATTCACATAGGATGGACAAAACAGGACCCTCTTCAAGGTTCAATTGGATTCAAGTCGTTAGCATGCTGCTACCGGAAGTTAGCTTTCCCAAGGGTCTACAGATATCTCGCTTTAGATCCTGCATCACCTTATCACCGGCGACTGATTTATGCAAAAATCCGGCAGTTTCAACCTTTCACTACGATTTCATGGCCCGTTTCTCACTTGCCAAAACAGGTCGAAAGATGAGGTCAAATACCTCAATTTTGACCTTTGGGGCTGTGTTTGGGGACCTTATCTTGCAGCTACGACCGCTAAATTTGGGGGAATTCATATTCACAAGCCCATCTTTAAAGAGGAAAAGGAATCAAATCTCTACTTTGAATTAAAGTGTACATTTTGAGAGAAAAGACTGTTGAAGGCCATATCATCCTTATGACTCAGAAAGGGACATTTCACCTACAATTGACTGGGGTCTCGTTTAGTCCAAAAATCCCAACCCGATCGGCCCTTCTGTTCCCAGTCCTCCCAAACAATATCTACAGTAGGCTCTGGGCTAGGAGGTTGAAACTTATGAGGGGGCATACCTGGGAACAGCAAAACAGGTGTGCAAAGTTTCAAGCAAATTGGATGACTTTGATTTTTGGACAAATTCAATGACATTGCCTCACTTTGCCTGAGAGACCAACATTTCACAATTTGAAGGGCTAGCCCCACCAAACTTGGTGTGTGTGTTCATATGAAGCCACAGACTGTGTGTACCAAATTTGGTGGCTGTAGCACATTTAGATCAAATTGCACCATATATGGTGAATAAAAAGGGCCATTCCGACTACATATGATGGGGCTCTCATGTAGACCACAAGTCCCACAAATCCAAGCCCGAATGGCATAAAGTGTCCCTACAGGCTTTGGGGAACCCCGGGACGATTAGTGCCATTCGGGTTGGGATTTTTGGCATAAACGGGAGCCCCATCAAATGTAGTTGGAATGACACTTTTCCAGTTATAAGGGTATTTGTCTTTGTAAAAGGGCCGTTCCGACTACATTTGATGGGGCTCTCATGTAGGCCGCATGTCCCACAAATCCAAGCCCTTATGGCATAAAGTGTCCCTACAGGCTTTGGGGAACCCCGGGACGATTAGTGCCACTTGGGTTGGGATTTTTGGCATAAACGGGAGCCCCATCAAATGTAGTTGGAATGACACTTTTCCAGTTATAAGGGTATTTGTCTTTGTAAAAGGGCCGTTCCGACTACATTTGATGGGGCTCTCATGTAGGCCGCATGTCCCACAAATCCAAGCCCGAATGGCATAAAGTGTCCCTACAGGCTTTGGGGAACCCCGGGACGATTAGTGCCATTCGGGTTGGGATTTTTGGCATAAACGGGAGCCCCATCAAATGTAGTTGGAATGACACTTTTCCAGTTATAAGGGTATTTGTCTTTGTAAAAGGGCCGTTCCGACTACATTTGATGGGGCTCTCATGTAGGCCGCATGTCCCACAAATCCAAGCCCGAATGGCATAAAGTGTCCCTACAGGCTTTGGGGAACCCCGGGACGATTAGTGCCATTCGGGTTGGGATTTTTGGCATAAACGGGAGCCCCATCAAATGTAGTTGGAATGACACTTTTCCAGTTATAAGGGTATTTGTCTTTGTAAAAGGGCCGTTCCGACTACATTTGATGGGGCTCTCATGTAGGCCGCATGTCCCACAAATCCAAGCCCGAATGGCATAAAGTGTCCCTACAGGCTTTGGGGAACCCCGGGATGATTAGTGCCATTCGGGTTGGGATTTTTGGCATAAACGAGAGCCCCATCAAATGTAGTTGGAATGACACTTTTCCAGTTATAAGGGTATATGTCTTTGTAAAAGGGCCGTTCCGACTACATTTGATGGGGCTCTCATGTAGGCCGCATGTCCCACAAATCCAAGCCCGAATGGCATAAAGTGTCCCTACAGGCTTTGGGGAACCCCGGGACAATTAGTGCCACTTGGGTTGGGATTTTTGGCATAAACGGGAGCCCCATCAAATGTAGTTGGAATGACACTTTTCCAGTTATAAGGGTATTTGTCTTTGTAAAAGGGCCGTTCCGACTACATTTGATGGGGCTCTCATTTAGGCCGCATGTCCCACAAATCCAAGCCCGAATGGCATAAAGTGTCCCTACAGGCTTTGGGGAACCCCGGGACGATTAGTGCCATTCGGGTTGGGATTTTTGGCATAAACGGGAGCCCCATCAAATGTAGTCGGAATGACACTTTTCCAGTTATAAGGGTATTTGTCTTTGTAAAAGGGCCGTTCCGACTACATTTGATGGGGCTCTCATGTAGGCCACAAGTCCCACAATTAGTGCCATTTGGGAGCTTATCCTTATGTCTCAGAAAGGGACATTTCACCTACAATTGACTGGGGTCTCGTTTAGTCCAAAAATCCCAACCCGATTGGCCCTTCTGTTCCCAGTCCTCCCAAACAATATCTAGAGTAGGCTCTGGGCTAGGAGCCTGAAACTTATGAGGGGGCATACCTGGGAACAGCCAAACAGGTGTGCAAAGTTTCAAGCAAATCGGATGACTTTGATTTTTGGGCAAATTCAATGACATTGCCTCACTTTGCCTGATATACCAAAATTTCACAATTTTAGGGGCTAGCCCCACCAAACTTGGTGTGTGTGTTCATATGAAGCCACAGACTGTGTGTACCAAATTTGGTGGCTGTAGCACATTTAGATCAAATTGCACCATATATGGTGAAGAAAAAGGGCCGTTCCGACTACATTTGATGGGGCTCTCATGTAGGCCGCATGTCCCACAAATCCAAGCCCGAATGGCATAAAGTGTCCCTACAGGCTTTGGGGAACCCCGGGACGATTAGTGCCATTCGGGTTGGGATTTTTGGCATAAACGAGAGCCCCATCAAATGTAGTTGGAATGACACTTTTCCAGTTATAAGGGTATTTGTCTTTGTAAAAGGGCCGTTCCGACTACATCTGATGGAGCTCTCATGTAGGCCGCATGTCCCACAAATCCAAGCCCGAATGGCATAAAGTGTCCCTACAGGCTTTGGGGAACCCCGGGACGATTAGTGCCACTTGGGTTGGGATTTTTGGCACAAACGAGAGCCCCATCAAATGTAGTTGGAATGACACTTTTCCAGTTATAAGGGTATTTGTCTTTGTAAAAGGGCCATTCCGACTACATTTGATGGGGCTCTCATGTAGGCCGCATGTCCCACAATTAGTGCCATTTGGGAGCTTATCCTTATGTCTCAGAAAGGGACATTTCACCTACAATTGACTGGGGTCTCGTTTAGTCCAAAAATCCCAACCCGATCGGCCCTTCTGTTCCCAGTCCTCCCAAACAATATCTACAGTAGGCTCTGGGCTAGGAGGTTGAAACTTATGAGGGGGCATACCTGGGAACAGCAAAACAGGTGTGCAAAGTTTCAAGCAAATTGGATGACTTTGATTTTTGGACAAATTCAATGACATTGCCTCACTTTGCCTGAGAGACCAACATTTCACAATTTGAAGGGCTAGCCCCACCAAACTTGGTGTGTGTGTTCATATGAAGCCACAGACTGTGTGTACCAAATTTGGTGGCTGTAGCACATTTAGATCAAATTGCACCATATATGGTGAATAAAAAGGGCCATTCCGACTACATATGATGGGGCTCTCATGTAGGCCACAAGTCCCACAAATCCAAGCCCGAATGGCATAAAGTGTCTCTACAGGCTTTGGGGAACCCCGGGACGATTAGTGCCATTCGGGTTGGGATTTTTGGCATAAACGGGAGCCCCATCAAATGTAGTTGGAATGACACTTTTCCAGTTATAAGGGTATATGTCTTTGTAAAAGGGCCGTTCCGACTACATTTGATGGGGCTCTCATGTAGGCCGCATGTCCCACAAATCCAAGCCCGAATGGCATAAAGTGTCCCTACAGGCTTTGGGGAACCCCGGGACGATTAGTGCCATTCGGGTTGGGATTTTTGGCATAAACGGGAGCCCCATCAAATGTAGTTGGAATGACACTTTTCCAGTTATAAGGGTATTTGTCTTTGTAAAAGGGCCGTTCCGACTACATTTGATGGGGCTCTCATGTAGGCCGCATGTCCCACAAATCCAAGCCCGAATGGCATAAAGTGTCCCTACAGGCTTTGGGGAACCCCGGGATGATTAGTGCCATTCGGGTTGGGATTTTTGGCATAAACGAGAGCCCCATCAAATGTAGTTGGAATGACACTTTTCCAGTTATAAGGGTATATGTCTTTGTAAAAGGGCCGTTCCGACTACATTTGATGGGGCTCTCATGTAGGCCGCATGTCCCACAAATCCAAGCCCGAATGGCATAAAGTGTCCCTACAGGCTTTGGGGAACCCCGGGACAATTAGTGCCACTTGGGTTGGGATTTTTGGCATAAACGGGAGCCCCATCAAATGTAGTTGGAATGACACTTTTCCAGTTATAAGGGTATTTGTCTTTGTAAAAGGGCCGTTCCGACTACATTTGATGGGGCTCTCATTTAGGCCGCATGTCCCACAAATCCAAGCCCGAATGGCATAAAGTGTCCCTACAGGCTTTGGGGAACCCCGGGACGATTAGTGCCATTCGGGTTGGGATTTTTGGCATAAACGGGAGCCCCATCAAATGTAGTCGGAATGACACTTTTCCAGTTATAAGGGTATTTGTCTTTGTAAAAGGGCCGTTCCGACTACATTTGATGGGGCTCTCATGTAGGCCACAAGTCCCACAATTAGTGCCATTTGGGAGCTTATCCTTATGTCTCAGAAAGGGACATTTCACCTACAATTGACTGGGGTCTCGTTTAGTCCAAAAATCCCAACCCGATTGGCCCTTCTGTTCCCAGTCCTCCCAAACAATATCTAGAGTAGGCTCTGGGCTAGGAGCCTGAAACTTATGAGGGGGCATACCTGGGAACAGCCAAACAGGTGTGCAAAGTTTCAAGCAAATCGGATGACTTTGATTTTTGGGACAAATTCAATGACATTGCCTCACTTTGCCTGATATACCAAAATTTCACAATTTTAGGGGCTAGCCCCACCAAACTTGGTGTGTGTGTTCATATGAAGCCACAGACTGTGTGTACCAAATTTGGTGGCTGTAGCACATTTAGATCAAATTGCACCATATATGGTGAAGAAAAAGGGCCAGTTCCGACTACATTTGATGGGGCTCTCATGTAGGCCGCATGTCCCACAAATCCAAGCCCGAATGGCATAAAGTGTCCCTACAGGCTTTGGGGAACCCCGGGACGATTAGTGCCATTCGGGTTGGGATTTTTGGCATAAACGAGAGCCCCATCAAATGTAGTTGGAATGACACTTTTCCAGTTATAAGGGTATTTGTCTTTGTAAAAGGGCCGTTCCGACTACATCTGATGGAGCTCTCATGTAGGCCGCATGTCCCACAAATCCAAGCCCGAATGGCATAAAGTGTCCCTACAGGCTTTGGGGAACCCCGGGACGATTAGTGCCACTTGGGTTGGGATTTTTGGCACAAACGAGAGCCCCATCAAATGTAGTTGGAATGACACTTTTCCAGTTATAAGGGTATTTGTCTTTGTAAAAGGGCCATTCCGACTACATTTGATGGGGCTCTCATGTAGGCCGCATGTCCCACAATTAGTGCCATTTGGGAGCTTATCCTTATGTCTCAGAAAGGGACATTTCACCTACAATTGACTGGGGTCTCGTTTAGTCCAAAAATCCCAACCCGATCGGCCCTTCTGTTCCCAGTCCTCCCAAACAATATCTACAGTAGGCTCTGGGCTAGGAGGTTGAAACTTATGAGGGGGCATACCTGGGAACAGCAAAACAGGTGTGCAAAGTTTCAAGCAAATTGGATGACTTTGATTTTTGGACAAATTCAATGACATTGCCTCACTTTGCCTGAGAGACCAACATTTCACAATTTGAAGGGCTAGCCCCACCAAACTTGGTGTGTGTGTTCATATGAAGCCACAGACTGTGTGTACCAAATTTGGTGGCTGTAGCACATTTAGATCAAATTGCACCATATATGGTGAATAAAAAGGGCCATTCCGACTACATATGATGGGGCTCTCATGTAGGCCACAAGTCCCACAAATCCAAGCCCGAATGGCATAAAGTGTCTCTACAGGCTTTGGGGAACCCCGGGACGATTAGTGCCATTCGGGTTGGGATTTTTGGCATAAACGGGAGCCCCATCAAATGTAGTTGGAATGACACTTTTCCAGTTATAAGGGTATATGTCTTTGTAAAAGGGCCGTTCCGACTACATTTGATGGGGCTCTCATGTAGGCCGCATGTCCCACAAATCCAAGCCCGAATGGCATAAAGTGTCCCTACAGGCTTTGGGGAACCCCGGGACAATTAGTGCCACTTGGGTTGGGATTTTTGGCATAAACGGGAGCCCCATCAAATGTAGTTGGAATGACACTTTTCCAGTTATAAGGGTATTTGACTTTGTAAAAGGGCCGTTCCGACTACATTTGATGGGGCTCTCATGTAGGCCGCATGTCCCACAAATCCAAGCCCGAATGGCATAAAGTGTCCCTACAGGCTTTGGGGAACCCCGGGACGATTAGTGCCACTTGGGTTGGGATTTTTGGCATAAACGAGAGCCCCATCAAATGTAGTTAGAATGACACTTTTCCAGTTATAAGGGTATTTAGTCTTTGTAAAAGGGCCGTTCCGACTACATTTGATGGGGCTCTCATGTAGGCCGCATGTCCCACAATTAGTGCCATTTGGGAGCTTATCCTTATGTACTCAGAAAGGGACATTTCACCTACAATTGACTGGGGTCTCGTTAGTCCAAAAATCCCAACCCGATCGGCCCTTCTGTTCCCAGTCCTCCCAAACAATATCTACAGTAGGCTCTGGGCTAGGAGGTTGAAACTTATGAGGGGGCATACCTGGGAACAGCAAAACAGGTGTGCAAAGTTTCAAGCAAATCGGATGACTTTGATTTTTGGACAAATTCAATGACATTGCCTCACTTTGCCTGATATACCAAAATTTCACAATTTGAAGGGCTAGCCCCACCAAACTTGGTGTGTGTGTTCATATGAAGCCACAGACTGTGTGTACCAAATTTGGTGGCTGTAGCACATTTAGATCAAATTGCACCATATATGGTGAATAAAAAGGGCCATTCCGACTACATTTGATGGGGCTCTCATGTAGGCCGCATGTCCCACAAATCCAAGCCCGAATGGCATAAAGTGTCCCTACAGGCTTTGGGGAACCCCGGGACGATTAGTGCCATTCGGGTTGGGATTTTTGGCATAAACGAGAGCCCCATCAAATGTAGTTGGAATGACACTTTTCCAGTTATAAGGGTATTTGTCTTTGTAAAAGGGCCGTTCCGACTACATCTGATGGAGCTCTCATGTAGGCCGCATGTCCCACAAATCCAAGCCCGAATGGCATAAAGTGTCCCTACAGGCTTTGGGGAACCCCGGGACGATTAGTGCCACTTGGGTTGGGATTTTTGGCACAAACGAGAGCCCCATCAAATGTAGTTGGAATGACACTTTTCCAGTTATAAGGGTATTTGTCTTTGTAAAAGGGCCATTCCGACTACATTTGATGGGGCTCTCATGTAGGCCGCATGTCCCACAATTAGTGCCATTTGGGAGCTTATCCTTATGTCTCAGAAAGGGACATTTCACCTACAATTGACTGGGGTCTCGTTTAGTCCAAAAATCCCAACCCGATCGGCCCTTCTGTTCCCAGTCCTCCCAAACAATATCTACAGTAGGCTCTGGGCTAGGAGGTTGAAACTTATGAGGGGGCATACCTGGGAACAGCAAAACAGGTGTGCAAAGTTTCAAGCAAATTGGATGACTTTGATTTTTGGACAAATTCAATGACATTGCCTCACTTTGCCTGAGAGACCAAAATTTCACAATTTGAAGGGCTAGCCCCACCAAACTTGGTGTGTGTGTTCATATGAAGCCACAGACTGTGTGTACCAAATTTGGTGGCTGTAGCACATTTAGATCAAATTGCACCATATATGGTGAATAAAAAGGGCCATTCCGACTACATTTGATGGGGCTCTCATGTAGGCCGCATGTCCCACAAATCCAAGCCCGAATGGCATAAAGTGTCCCTACAGGCTTTGGGGAACCCCGGGACGATTAGTGCCATTCGGGTTGGGATTTTTGGCATAAACGAGAGCCCCATCAAATGTAGTTGGAATGACACTTTTCCAGTTATAAGGGTATTTGTCTTTGTAAAAGGGCCGTTCCGACTACATCTGATGGAGCTCTCATGTAGGCCGCATGTCCCACAAATCCAAGCCCGAATGGCATAAAGTGTCCCTACAGGCTTTGGGGAACCCCGGGACGATTAGTGCCACTTGGGTTGGGATTTTTGGCACAAACGAGAGCCCCATCAAATGTAGTTGGAATGACACTTTTCCAGTTATAAGGGTATTTGTCTTTGTAAAAGGGCCATTCCGACTACATTTGATGGGGCTCTCATGTAGGCCGCATGTCCCACAATTAGTGCCATTTGGGAGCTTATCCTTATGTCTCAGAAAGGGACATTTCACCTACAATTGACTGGGGTCTCGTTTAGTCCAAAAATCCCAACCCGATCGGCCCTTCTGTTCCCAGTCCTCCCAAACAATATCTACAGTAGGCTCTGGGCTAGGAGGTTGAAACTTATGAGGGGGCATACCTGGGAACAGCAAAACAGGTGTGCAAAGTTTCAAGCAAATTGGATGACTTTGATTTTTGGACAAATTCAATGACATTGCCTCACTTTGCCTGAGAGACCAACATTTCACAATTTGAAGGGCTAGCCCCACCAAACTTGGTGTGTGTGTTCATATGAAGCCACAGACTGTGTGTACCAAATTTGGTGGCTGTAGCACATTTAGATCAAATTGCACCATATATGGTGAATAAAAAGGGCCATTCCGACTACATATGATGGGGCTCTCATGTAGGCCACAAGTCCCACAAATCCAAGCCCGAATGGCATAAAGTGTCTCTACAGGCTTTGGGGAACCCCGGGACGATTAGTGCCATTCGGGTTGGGATTTTTGGCATAAACGGGAGCCCCATCAAATGTAGTTGGAATGACACTTTTCCAGTTATAAGGGTATATGTCTTTGTAAAAGGGCCGTTCCGACTACATTTGATGGGGCTCTCATGTAGGCCGCATGTCCCACAAATCCAAGCCCGAATGGCATAAAGTGTCCCTACAGGCTTTGGGGAACCCCGGGACAATTAGTGCCACTTGGGTTGGGATTTTTGGCATAAACGGGAGCCCCATCAAATGTAGTTGGAATGACACTTTTCCAGTTATAAGGGTATTTGACTTTGTAAAAGGGCCGTTCCGACTACATTTGATGGGGCTCTCATGTAGGCCGCATGTCCCACAAATCCAAGCCCGAATGGCATAAAGTGTCCCTACAGGCTTTGGGGAACCCCGGGATGATTAGTGCCATTCGGGTTGGGATTTTTGGCATAAACGAGAGCCCCATCAAATGTAGTTGGAATGACACTTTTCCAGTTATAAGGGTATATGTCTTTGTAAAAGGGCCGTTCCGACTACATTTGATGGGGCTCTCATGTAGGCCGCATGTCCCACAAATCCAAGCCCGAATGGCATAAAGTGTCCCTACAGGCTTTGGGGAACCCCGGGACAATTAGTGCCACTTGGGTTGGGATTTTTGGCATAAACGGGAGCCCCATCAAATGTAGTTGGAATGACACTTTTCCAGTTATAAGGGTATTTGTCTTTGTAAAAGGGCCGTTCCGACTACATTTGATGGGGCTCTCATGTAGGCCGCATGTCCCACAAATCCAAGCCCGAATGGCATAAAGTGTCCCTACAGGCTTTGGGGAACCCCGGGACGATTAGTGCCATTCGGGTTGGGATTTTTGGCATAAACGGGAGCCCCATCAAATGTAGTCGGAATGACACTTTTCCAGTTATAAGGGTATTTGTCTTTGTAAAAGGGCCGTTCCGACTACATTTGATGGGGCTCTCATGTAGGCCGCATGTCCCACAAATCCAAGCCCGAATGGCATAAAGTGTCCCTACAGGCTTTGGGGAACCCCGGGACAATTAGTGCCATTCGGGTTGGGATTTTTGGCATAAACGGGAGCCCCATCAAATGTTGTTGGAATGACACTTTTCCAGTTATAAGGGTTTTTGTCTTTGTAAAAGGGCCATTCCGACTACATATGATGGGGCTCTCATGTAGGCCACAAGTCCCACAAATCCAAACCCGAATGGCATAAAGTGTCCCTACAGGCTTTGGGGAACCCCGGGACGATTAGTGCCATTCGGGTTGGGATTTTTGGCATAAACGGGAGCCCCATCAAATGTAGTTGGAATGACACTTTTCCAGTTATAAGGGTATATGTCTTTGTAAAAGGGCCGTTCCGACTACATTTGATGGGGCTCTCATGTAGGCCGCATGTCCCACAAATCCAAGCCCGAATGGCATAAAGTGTCCCTACAGGCTTTGGGGAACCCCGGGACAATTAGTGCCACTTGGGTTGGGATTTTTGGCATAAACGGGAGCCCCATCAAATGTAGTTGGAATGACACTTTTCCAGTTATAAGGGTATTTGTCTTTGTAAAAGGGCCGTTCCGACTACATTTGATGGGGCTCTCATGTAGGCCGCATGTCCCACAAATCCAAGCCCGAATGGCATAAAGTGTCCCTACAGGCTTTGGGGAACCCCGGGATGATTAGTGCCATTCGGGTTGGGATTTTTGGCATAAACGAGAGCCCCATCAAATGTAGTTGGAATGACACTTTTCCAGTTATAAGGGTATTTGTCTTTGTAAAAGGGCCGTTCCGACTACATTTGATGGGGCTCTCATGTAGGCCGCATGTCCCACAATTAGTGCCATTTGGGAGCTTATCCTTATGTCTCAGAAAGGGACATTTCACCTACAATTGACTGGGGTCTCGTTTAGTCCAAAAATCCCAACCCGATTGGCCCTTCTGTTCCCAGTCCTCCCAAACAATATCTAGAGTAGGCTCTGGGCTAGGAGCCTGAAACTTATGAGGGGGCATACCTGGGAACAGCCAAACAGGTGTGCAAAGTTTCAAGCAAATCGGATGACTTTGATTTTTGGGCAAATTCAATGACATTGCCTCACTTTGCCTGATATACCAAAATTTCACAATTTTAGGGGCTAGCCCCACCAAACTTGGTGTGTGTGTTCATATGAAGCCACAGACTGTGTGTACCAAATTTGGTGGCTGTAGCACATTTAGATCAAATTGCACCATATATGGTGAAGAAAAAGGGCCGTTCCGACTACATTTGATGGAGCTCTCATGTAGGCCGCATGTCCCACAAATCCAAGCCCGAATGGCATAAAGTGTCCCTACAGGCTTTGGGGAACCCCGGGACGATTAGTGCCACTTGGGTTGGGATTTTTGGCATAAACGAGAGCCCCATCAAATGTAGTTGGAATGACACTTTTCCAGTTATAAGGGTATTTGTCTTTGTAAAAGGGCCATTCCGACTACATTTGATGGGGCTCTCATGTAGGCCGCATGGCCCACAAATCCAAGCCCGAATGGCATAAAGTGTCCCTACAGGCTTTGGGGAACCCCGGGACGATTAGTGCCACTTGGGTTGGGATTTTTGGCATAAACGAGAGCCCCATCAAATGTAGTTGGAATGACACTTTTCCAGTTATAAGGGAATTTGTCTTTGTAAAAGGGCCATTCCGACTACATTTGATGGGGCTCTCATGTAGGCCGCATGTCCCACAAATCCAAGCCCGAATGGCATAAAGTGTCCCTACAGGCTTTGGGGAACCCCGGGACGATTAGTGCCACTTGGGTTGGGATTTTTGGCATAAACGAGAGCCCCATCAAATGTAGTTAGAATGACACTTTTCCAGTTATAAGGGTATTTATCTTTGTAAAAGGGCCATTCCGACTACATTTGATGGGGCTCTCATGTAGGCCGCATGTCCCACAATTAGTGCCATTTGGGAGCTTATCCTTATGTCTCAGAAAGGGACATTTCACCTACAATTGACTGGGGTCTCGTTTAGTCCAAAAATCCCAACCCGATCGGCCCTTCTGTTCCCAGTCCTCCCAAACAATATCTACAGTAGGCTCTGGGCTAGGAGGTTGAAACTTATGAGGGGGCATACCTGGGAACAGCAAAACAGGTGTGCAAAGTTTCAAGCAAATTGGATGACTTTGATTTTTGGACAAATTCAATGACATTGCCTCACTTTGCCTGAGAGACCAAAATTTCACAATTTGAAGGGCTAGCCCCACCAAACTTGGTGTGTGTGTTCATATGAAGCCACAGACTGTGTGTACCAAATTTGGTGGCTGTAGCACATTTAGATCAAATTGCACCATATATGGTGAATAAAAAGGGCCATTCCGACTACATTTGATGGGGCTCTCATGTAGGCCGCATGTCCCACAAATCCAAGCCCGAATGGCATAAAGTGTCCCTACAGGCTTTGGGGAACCCCGGGACGATTAGTGCCATTCGGGTTGGGATTTTTGGCATAAACGAGAGCCCCATCAAATGTAGTTGGAATGACACTTTTCCAGTTATAAGGGTATTTGTCTTTGTAAAAGGGCCGTTCCGACTACATCTGATGGAGCTCTCATGTAGGCCGCATGTCCCACAAATCCAAGCCCGAATGGCATAAAGTGTCCCTACAGGCTTTGGGGAACCCCGGGACGATTAGTGCCACTTGGGTTGGGATTTTTGGCACAAACGAGAGCCCCATCAAATGTAGTTGGAATGACACTTTTCCAGTTATAAGGGTATTTGTCTTTGTAAAAGGGCCATTCCGACTACATTTGATGGGGCTCTCATGTAGGCCGCATGTCCCACAATTAGTGCCATTTGGGAGCTTATCCTTATGTCTCAGAAAGGGACATTTCACCTACAATTGACTGGGGTCTCGTTTAGTCCAAAAATCCCAACCCGATCGGCCCTTCTGTTCCCAGTCCTCCCAAACAATATCTACAGTAGGCTCTGGGCTAGGAGGTTGAAACTTATGAGGGGGCATACCTGGGAACAGCAAAACAGGTGTGCAAAGTTTCAAGCAAATTGGATGACTTTGATTTTTGGACAAATTCAATGACATTGCCTCACTTTGCCTGAGAGACCAACATTTCACAATTTGAAGGGCTAGCCCCACCAAACTTGGTGTGTGTGTTCATATGAAGCCACAGACTGTGTGTACCAAATTTGGTGGCTGTAGCACATTTAGATCAAATTGCACCATATATGGTGAATAAAAAGGGCCATTCCGACTACATATGATGGGGCTCTCATGTAGGCCACAAGTCCCACAAATCCAAGCCCGAATGGCATAAAGTGTCTCTACAGGCTTTGGGGAACCCCGGGACGATTAGTGCCATTCGGGTTGGGATTTTTGGCATAAACGGGAGCCCCATCAAATGTAGTTGGAATGACACTTTTCCAGTTATAAGGGTATATGTCTTTGTAAAAGGGCCGTTCCGACTACATTTGATGGGGCTCTCATGTAGGCCGCATGTCCCACAAATCCAAGCCCGAATGGCATAAAGTGTCCCTACAGGCTTTGGGGAACCCCGGGACAATTAGTGCCACTTGGGTTGGGATTTTTGGCATAAACGGGAGCCCCATCAAATGTAGTTGGAATGACACTTTTCCAGTTATAAGGGTATTTGACTTTGTAAAAGGGCCGTTCCGACTACATTTGATGGGGCTCTCATGTAGGCCGCATGTCCCACAAATCCAAGCCCGAATGGCATAAAGTGTCCCTACAGGCTTTGGGGAACCCCGGGATGATTAGTGCCATTCGGGTTGGGATTTTTGGCATAAACGAGAGCCCCATCAAATGTAGTTGGAATGACACTTTTCCAGTTATAAGGGTATATGTCTTTGTAAAAGGGCCGTTCCGACTACATTTGATGGGGCTCTCATGTAGGCCGCATGTCCCACAAATCCAAGCCCGAATGGCATAAAGTGTCCCTACAGGCTTTGGGGAACCCCGGGACAATTAGTGCCACTTGGGTTGGGATTTTTGGCATAAACGGGAGCCCCATCAAATGTAGTTGGAATGACACTTTTCCAGTTATAAGGGTATTTGTCTTTGTAAAAGGGCCGTTCCGACTACATTTGATGGGGCTCTCATGTAGGCCGCATGTCCCACAAATCCAAGCCCGAATGGCATAAAGTGTCCCTACAGGCTTTGGGGAACCCCGGGACGATTAGTGCCATTCGGGTTGGGATTTTTGGCATAAACGGGAGCCCCATCAAATGTAGTCGGAATGACACTTTTCCAGTTATAAGGGTATTTGTCTTTGTAAAAGGGCCGTTCCGACTACATTTGATGGGGCTCTCATGTAGGCCGCATGTCCCACAAATCCAAGCCCGAATGGCATAAAGTGTCCCTACAGGCTTTGGGGAACCCCGGGACGATTAGTGCCATTCGGGTTGGGATTTTTGGCATAAACGGGAGCCCCATCAAATGTTGTTGGAATGACACTTTTCCAGTTATAAGGGTTTTTGTCTTTGTAAAAGGGCCATTCCGACTACATATGATGGGGCTCTCATGTAGGCCACAAGTCCCACAAATCCAAACCCGAATGGCATAAAGTGTCCCTACAGGCTTTGGGGAACCCCGGGACGATTAGTGCCATTCGGGTTGGGATTTTTGGCATAAACGGGAGCCCCATCAAATGTAGTTGGAATGACACTTTTCCAGTTATAAGGGTATATGTCTTTGTAAAAGGGCCGTTCCGACTACATTTGATGGGGCTCTCATGTAGGCCGCATGTCCCACAAATCCAAGCCCGAATGGCATAAAGTGTCCCTACAGGCTTTGGGGAACCCCGGGACAATTAGTGCCACTTGGGTTGGGATTTTTGGCATAAACGGGAGCCCCATCAAATGTAGTTGGAATGACACTTTTCCAGTTATAAGGGTATTTGTCTTTGTAAAAGGGCCGTTCCGACTACATTTGATGGGGCTCTCATGTAGGCCGCATGTCCCACAAATCCAAGCCCGAATGGCATAAAGTGTCCCTACAGGCTTTGGGGAACCCCGGGATGATTAGTGCCATTCGGGTTGGGATTTTTGGCATAAACGAGAGCCCCATCAAATGTAGTTGGAATGACACTTTTCCAGTTATAAGGGTATTTGTCTTTGTAAAAGGGCCGTTCCGACTACATTTGATGGGGCTCTCATGTAGGCCGCATGTCCCACAATTAGTGCCATTTGGGAGCTTATCCTTATGTCTCAGAAAGGGACATTTCACCTACAATTGACTGGGGTCTCGTTTAGTCCAAAAATCCCAACCCGATTGGCCCTTCTGTTCCCAGTCCTCCCAAACAATATCTAGAGTAGGCTCTGGGCTAGGAGCCTGAAACTTATGAGGGGGCATACCTGGGAACAGCCAAACAGGTGTGCAAAGTTTCAAGCAAATCGGATGACTTTGATTTTTGGGCAAATTCAATGACATTGCCTCACTTTGCCTGATATACCAAAATTTCACAATTTTAGGGGCTAGCCCCACCAAACTTGGTGTGTGTGTTCATATGAAGCCACAGACTGTGTGTACCAAATTTGGTGGCTGTAGCACATTTAGATCAAATTGCACCATATATGGTGAAGAAAAAGGGCCGTTCCGACTACATTTGATGGAGCTCTCATGTAGGCCGCATGTCCCACAAATCCAAGCCCGAATGGCATAAAGTGTCCCTACAGGCTTTGGGGAACCCCGGGACGATTAGTGCCACTTGGGTTGGGATTTTTGGCATAAACGAGAGCCCCATCAAATGTAGTTGGAATGACACTTTTCCAGTTATAAGGGTATTTGTCTTTGTAAAAGGGCCATTCCGACTACATTTGATGGGGCTCTCATGTAGGCCGCATGGCCCACAAATCCAAGCCCGAATGGCATAAAGTGTCCCTACAGGCTTTGGGGAACCCCGGGACGATTAGTGCCACTTGGGTTGGGATTTTTGGCATAAACGAGAGCCCCATCAAATGTAGTTGGAATGACACTTTTCCAGTTATAAGGGAATTTGTCTTTGTAAAAGGGCCATTCCGACTACATTTGATGGGGCTCTCATGTAGGCCGCATGTCCCACAAATCCAAGCCCGAATGGCATAAAGTGTCCCTACAGGCTTTGGGGAACCCCGGGACGATTAGTGCCACTTGGGTTGGGATTTTTGGCATAAACGAGAGCCCCATCAAATGTAGTTAGAATGACACTTTTCCAGTTATAAGGGTATTTATCTTTGTAAAAGGGCCGTTCCGACTACATTTGATGGGGCTCTCATGTAGGCCGCATGTCCCACAATTAGTGCCATTTGGGAGCTTATCCTTATAACTCAGAAAGGGACGTTTCACCTACATTTGACTGGGGTCTCGTTAAGTCCAAAAATCCCAACCCGATCGGCCCTTCTGTTCCCAGTCCTCCCAAACAATATCTACAGTAGGCTCTGGGCTAGGAGGTTGAAACTTATGAGGGGGCATACCTGGGAACAGCCAAAGAGGTGTGCAAAGTTTCAAGCAAATCGGATGACTTTGATTTTTGGGCAAATTCAATGACATTGCCTCACTTTGCCTGAGATACCAAAATTTCACAATTTGAGGGGCTAGCCCCACCAAACTTGGTGTGTGTGTTCATATTAAGCCAAAGACTGTGTGTACCAAATTTGGTGGCTGTAGCACATTCAGATCAAATTGCACCATATATGGTGAAGAAAAAGGGCCGTTCCGACTACATATGATGGGGCTCTCATGTAGGCCACAAGTCCCACAAATCCAAACCCGAATGGCATAAAGTGTCCCTACAGGCTTTGGGGAACCCCGGGATGATTAGTGCCACTTGGGTTGGGATTTTTGGCAGAAACGAGAGCCCTATCAAATGTAGTTGGAATGACACTTTTCCAGATATTAGGGTATTTAGAGTAGGCTTTGGGCTAGGAGGTTGAAACTTATGAGGGGGCATACCTGGGAACAGCCAAACAGGTCTGCAAAGTTTCAAGCAAATCGGATGACTTTAATTTTTGGGCAAATTCAATGACATTGCCTCACTTTGCCTGAGATACCAAAATTTCACAATTTGAGGGGCTAGCCCCACCAAACTTGGTGTGTGTGTTCATATGAAGCCACAGACCCTGTGTACCAAATTTGGTGGCTGTAGCACATTTAGATCAAATTGCACAAGTGCATTTCATGTCACCCAACACCATACTGCCCGAATGGCAACTTTTGTCCCAGAAATATTGTTCCGGTACAATTTAATGCTGATCCAAGATATCTACGTTTGAGGGCGAGATATTGAACGGTTGAAGAGATATGGCAGTTTAAAATGTCAATCCTGAAGTCCTCGGAGGTGGCCATCAAATGGCCCTTTCCGTCCGATTCGTCCCCCCAAATGGCCCGATTTGACTCATTCGGCCCCCCAAATGGCCCTTAGCGTCCCCGGTGACATAGGGCCTATTCTGCCATTCCGGGGACATTTCCCGTAATGGCCCTTTGTGTCCCCGGTGACATGGGGCCTATTCTGCCATTCCGGGGACATTTCCCGTAATGGCCCTTTGTAGGCCAAACGGCCCGACCCGAATGGCAGTTTTGTTCCCGACCGGCTTTTGGACCGGCGCCCTCTGGTGGTCGCAAAACATAAAGGGCCATATGGGCAAACTGGTCAAAAACTTTGGAAAATCATAACTCGCTGACCGGAGGTCCCAGGGGAACGCCGTTCGCCCACCTGAGACCTGCCACCCTGCCCTACGGGACTACGCCCCCTCCCGATTTTTAGCGGCACTCCTTCTGACCGTTAGGCCGAGGCCAAAAGGGGCCATTTTTATCCTTCTCTCCAATGCAATTGTGCTCCGACTGTCCCGGAGGTGCCTTAGGCCGGTAAGGGAAGTCGGCAAATCAGATCCGTAACTTCGGGACAAGGATTGGCTCTAAGGGCTGGGTCGGTCGGGCTGGGGTGCGAAGCGTGGCTGGGCTCGAGCCGCGGCTGGGGGAGTAGTCACTCCGCCGCCCACCTCTCTCCGCCGCTGAACGCACGATGCGCGGCCCGACCCTCGGGGCCCTCGTCCTCAGCGCCTCACGGCGTCGCTGGGCGGGGGTTGTCGGGGGCGGTGATCGTAGTCGTGTCGCCGGCGTAACGGTGGAGGGGATCGGGTTAGGCGGATGTGGCGGCGACTCTGGACGCGCGCCGGGCCCTTCTCGCAGGATCTCCCCAGCTACGGTGCTCGTCGGGTCCCGTTCGCGCTGGCACCTGGCGGGTCGCCTCGGCTGGCGCCTAGCAGCTGACTTAGAACTGGTGCGGACCAGGGGAATCCGACTGTTTAATTAAAACAAAGCATCGCGAAGGCCCACGGAGGGTGTTGACGCGATGTGATTTCTGCCCAGTGCTCTGAATGTCAAAGTGAAGAAATTCAATGAAGCATGGGTAAACGGCGGGAGTAACTATGACTCTCTTAAGGGAAGGGCGTGCAGGCCGGTCGGGTTATTGAACAGTCGGCTGGATCGTACCTCCACGTGGTGGTCCGCGGGCAACATCGTTAAAGATGGCGAACACGGTCCGTAAGTGCCCCAAACGGCCGGAGCCAAGAGAGGAACTTGGACTTCGTGAATGCGTATGTGACCCTGGTGACGAGAGACACTACTTCTCGGAGCTCCCTTCGAGTCGGGTGCCTTGTGCCCGCTTGGAGTAGGTGTGTTCCGGAGCTGACCAGGGCGCATAACAGAAACCACAGCCAAGGTGTTAGAGTTAGAGGTGAACGAGCCTGAAATTCGTAGCGAAGGTGCCCCGATGACGGATTTATCGGGGCGCACAACAGAAACCACAGCCAAGGTGTTAGAGTTAGAGGTGAACGAGCCTGGAATTCGTTATTCGTGGAGTTTTAACCGGGACTACCATGGGTAGTTGTTGGGGCCGTTCGGTCCAAGGAACCGGAGTTCAAGGTGGGCAACCTGGACTTCGTGAAAGCGTGGTGACCCTGGCAACGAAGGTCGCCCTCCTGTGGACATATATGTGAATTGCAGGATCAAAAAATAATGAAGTTACAGTTGGACAATACTTCGAAAAATAACCAGATAATAATGAATTTGGAATCCCAGAACCACGAAAAACAAAAGTTAAAGTTGGAAAATACTTAGAAAAATCACGATATAAAATGCAGCTGCAATACCAGAACCACGAAAATAAAAAGTTAAAGTTGGGCTCCCAGAACCACGAAAAAAAAAAGTTAAAGTTGGAAAATACTTAGAAAAATCACGATATAAAATGCAGCTGTATTACCAGAACCACGAAAATAAAAAGTTAAAGTTGGGCTCCCAGAACCACGAAAAAAAAAAGTTAAAGTTGGAAAATACTTAGAAAAATCACGATATAAAATGAAGTTGGAATACCAGAACCCCGAAACCAAATTTGGACTACCAGAACCACGAAACCAGATTTGTACTACCAGAACCATGAAAAACAAAAGTTAAAGTTTGAAAATACTTCGAAAAATCACGATATAAAATGAAGTTGGAATACCAGAACCCCGAAACCAAATTTGGACTACCAGAACCACGAAACCAGATTTGTACTACCAGAACCATGAAAAACAAAAGTTAAAGTTGGAAAATACTTAGAAAAATCACGATATAAAATGAAGTTGGAATACCAGAACCCCGAAACCAAATTTGGACTACCAGAACCATGAAACCAAATTTGGAATACCAGAACCACGAAACTCTGGGGGCGCTGACGGAGGGTTTTAACCCAGGGAGGGGGCTTAAGTTTCGGGGCCCGGGACCTCGTGGTGCACGGGGTTAGAGGGGTATGTGGCGGAGGTGTCTCTGCGGGTTTTGGTGCATGGTGGGCGGGTGTGGAAGAGTGTTGAGGGGGGGGGGGGGGGGGTGTGTGAGGTATTTTCAGCCTGCTTTAGGCCCAGATGTTGGGGGGAGATGCAGGAGGGTGCAGGGTGGTGCAGGCTGGTCCAGGGAGGCGGTCTGGAGGTCCTTTACCCAGGAATGAAGCCTCTTTCCTGGGGTAACACGTTTTTGGTGTTATTACCCCTTTACGACCTGTTTTTCAGCCTGCTTTAAGCCCACATATTGGGGGGAGATGCAGGAGGGTGCAGGGTGGTCCAGGGAGGCGGTCTGGAGGTCCTTTACCCAGGAATGAAGCCTCTTTCCTGGGGTAACATGTTTTTGGTGTTATTACTGTTATGGGAAAATATGTCATAGTCTTATGCTTTAGGGTTAAAGAATGTAAGTCTTTAAAAGTGCAGGCACCAAACACTTGTTTCAGTAGATGATTCTAGTAAGTTTTGCATCCAGGTGTCTTGTTATCTGTTATCTTGCTATCTGTTATCTTGTGCATTGTTTCTGTCTTCAAAGACGGAGACACACAGAGGGTCTTGATTACGGTATTTCCCTTGATGAGCATTAGCTGAAGGGCATGACCCTCTTTAGGTATTTATGATGTGTGATGGTTCACAGGTTTATTCCGTCTCTGCATACTGTGACTTAACTCTTTCACACAGGTCACAGTGACATCAAAGGAAGCATCTGGCTGGGTGTCTCCATGGTTTATTGTGGGGCAAACTGATAACAAAGGGATTTGTAAACAGGCCATAAAGCGCCTTCAGGGTATCGTAAAGACAGGACACTATGCTTCAAAGGAAAACACCTGCCTTGACTTGTTTTCCTCTTCTGTCTTCTTTGTTTATTCTTGTTTGCAAAGCAAGATAACGGCATACTGGCTGAGTATAAATGTCCATGCATTTGACTGTGTTGTCAGAGCACCTCTTGCAGATGACGGTGATGTATCTGTGAGACTGTGTTCTCTTTGCTTGCAAGCAAATAAATTGACTATTACAACTTTGATCCTTCATCCAGACTCTGTTTTGTTTTATATTTAGTTGAAAACTTTGACACTCTTCTCCCGACTATTCATAGAAATATTCCACAACATTACCCCTTTATTACCTGTTTTTCAGCCTGCTTTAAGCCCAGATATTGGGGGGAGATGCAGGGTGGTCCAGGGTGGTCCAGGGAGGCCTTGTGGAGGTCCTTTACCCAGGAATGAAGCCTCTTTCCTGGGGTAACATGCACTTGAAGTGGATGTAATGAGATGCGTATTTGTTACTTTAGCCTCTGCGGAGGTATTTCTCTGGGTTTTTCTTACTTTTCCTGGCTGCTTTAAGTGCATACACTGTGGGTAGGTGCAGGGTGGTCCAGGGAGGCGTTGTTGATGTATTTTACCCAGGAATGAAGCCTCTTTCCTGGGGTAACATGTTATTGTGTGCTATTACCGGTATTTCAGCCTGTTTTAAGCCCACATATTGGGGGGATACGAGCTGCAGGAGGGTACAGAGTGTTCCAGGGAGGCGTTGTTGATGTATTTTACCCAGGAATGAAGCCTCTTTCCTGGGGTAACATGTTATTGTGTGCTATTACCGGTATTTCAGCCTGTTTTAAGCCCACATATTGGGGGGATACGAGCTGCAGGAGGGTACAGAGTGTTCCAGGGAGGTGTTGTTGATGTATTTTACCCAGGAATGAAGCCTCTTTCCTGGGGTAACATGTTATTGTGTGCTATTACCTGTATTTCAGCCTGTTTTAAGCCCACATATTGGGGGGATACGAGCTGCAGGAGGGTACAGAGTGTTCCAGGGAGGCGTTGTTGATGTATTTTACCCAGGAATGAAGCCTCTTTCCTGGGGTAACATGTTATTGTGTGCTATTACCTGTATTTCAGCCTGTTTTAAGCCCACATATTGGGGGGATACGAGCTGCAGGAGGGTACAGAGTGTTCCAGGGAGGTGTTGTTGATGTATTTTACCCAGGAATGAAGCCTCTTTCCTAGGGTAACATGTTATTGTGTGCTATTACCTGTATTTCAGCCTGTTTTAAGCCCACATATTGGGGGGATACGAGCTGCAGGAGGGTACAGAGTGTTCCAGGGAGGTGTTGTTGGTGTATTTTACCCAGGAATGAAGCCTCTTTCCTGGGGTAACATGTTTTTGGTGGTATTACCCCTTTATTACCTGCTTTTCAGCCTGTTTTAAGCCCACATCTTGGGGGGAGATGAGCTGCAGGAGGGTACAGAGTGTTCCAGGGAGGTGTTGTGCAGGTACTTTGCCCAGGAAAGGTGCCCCTTGTCTGGGTAACATGTACTAACGCTATGGCTTACGGCCATACCTCTCTGATGCGCCCGATCTCGTCTGATCTCGGAAGCTAAGCACAGCCGGGCCTGGTTAGTACTTGAATGGGAGACTGCCTGGGAATACCAGGTGCTGTAAGTTTTGGCTTAAAGGCAGCGATGCTTCATGGAAGTCTCTCATCTGCTCCAAGGAGACTGTAAATCGGATTGACATGTCTCATTTTGGCCTGTTAACGCCGGGATAGTTGGAGTCCCAGAACCACGAAAAACAAAAGTTAAAGTTGGAAAACACTTAGAAAAATAACGCTATGAAAATGCAGTTGTAATACCAGAACCCCGAAAACCATCTTGTGAAAACAACAGAGTATTGCCACGCAGGATGTTCAGCGCTTCTCCCCCCTCTCCCGGTTGTGTCCATTTTCATAGGTGGTAACCAAGGCACCTCGAGCAGCACGAAGCGCTGAACCTGTCAGCGCTTCGCCACTCTCCCGATTTTGGCCATTTACATAGGGGGTCACCAAGGCACCTCAGAGCACCAAGCGCTGACAGGATCAGGGCTTCACCCCAAAATTGCCCCCCCCTCCCGATTTTGGCCATTCTCAGAGGTGGTAACCAAGCCACCTTGCGCACGATTACAGAAACCCAGTTTTCAAAAAAAGCTCTTCCATAGAAATTCAAGGAGAGCTCGAGCAGAGGACGTCCGACAAAGGTGAGCCCTCACTGGACCTAGTCGGCAGCACACCTCGGTGTGTGGCTGGTTCTCCTGACTAACATTTTCAAGAATATGTCAGAGTATTATACTTTCATAACATGGAAGTCTCAGGTGCGCTCCAAGGCTCAGATCCGCCTCAAGGAGGCTCTAAATCGGATTGACAGGTGTCATTTTGACCCGTTTAAGCTGGTCTTGGCTTAAGGACAGCGACACTTCATGGAGCTCATTTGTCCGCCTCAAGGAGGCTCTAAATCGGATTGACAGGTGTCATTTTGACCCGTTTAAGCTGGTGCTTGGCTTAAGGACAGCGACACTTCATGGAGCTCATTTGTCCGCCTCAAGGAGGCTCTAAATCGGATTGACAGTTGTCATTTTGTCCCGTTTAAGCTGGTGCTTGGCTTAAGGACAGCGACACTTCATGGAGCTCATTTGTCCGCCTCAAGGAGGCTCTAAATCGGATTGACAGGTGTCATTTTGACCCGTTTAAGCTGGTGCTTGGCTTAAGGACAGCGACACTTCATGGAGCTCATTTGTCCGCCTCAAGGAGGCTCTAAATCGGATTGACAGGTGTCATTTTGGCCTCACTCATTCCAATGCAACTGAATAACAACGAGAAGAGCCATTTGAAATTCAAATCACAGCTTTATTTATGGCACAAGAATAAACCCCACAGCTGCCCTCTCCCTTGGGCAGTGGATTAAGAAGGAGACATTTTTACCGCTGCCTCAAAGTCTTTCCTCAAATTTGCGGCACGTTGGCAGTCCAGTGAGAGCGTATAGAACCTGTCTGCTGTGGCTGTGTTGTGACACATGAAGTTGGTGATCTTCTTCCGCGAACTGGGTCCGTGGGTCTGCTGTGCCTGGAAACAGTAGAGCATAGGTCAGTAAATCCAGCAGAGTTGTATTGTAATACAGCTGAAAACAGGTACTTACATGGGCAGACAGTGCCGTCCTTATGTCGTTGAAGGTGGGCTTGCCAGGTAAACCCATTTCTGCCCAGGCTACCTGCATGTAGTGGCCAAGCTTTTGAACAGGCCCGCTTAACGTGGTCATCATGCGGTTGTTCTGCGGATTGATGCCCTTGCGAAGCTCGATCCATCGCTCCAACCAGCTAAACTCCTTCGGATGAAGATATATTACAGCAGCACCGAATTCGCGGTTCGTCTTGTGCTCATTGATGGAAATGATGAAGCCCTCGTCCGTCTCGGTTTTGTTCGCTGCCGCCTCCATGACCTCCTCTATGGTCATGTTCGTCAGGACTCCAGGTCTATGGCCATATACGGAGGCCAGAAATGCAGATAAATGCCCATAAAAAGAGTTTCGAAGAGAAGGCTCACAACCCTCTATCTCCAGTTTATCTGAAAAGACAGGTGGGGATACCCCGGTTCGCGTCTTGGAGAGACGGGTGCAGTTCCAGCTATGCATTACCCAGTACCATGTATGTCTGTCTTACCCAGTAGCAGCGGTATCTCGGCCTTGGCCTTCATCTGGCACTTGTGCAGCGATGATTTCGAGATGATATGCGACATCTTTGAAGCCTTCACCTTCATCTGATGGAGCACCATGTCCTTATTCACATGTACTATGCAGGTTTTTACAGCCCTTACAAGTGTTGTACGTTGGGCCACGGTCAGTCTGCTGCTCCTGGGTGGGGCCTCGCTCAAGTACTTCACGAAGTGGAAGATGTTTTGCAGGTAATAGTTTGCGGTGGTCACCTTCATACCAGCTTCTCCGAGGTATTCTGCATAGCTGGAGACATAAAGGATTGACAGAAATGTGTCAGAGTATTGGATTGATTGTGTGTTGCACCCAAGCATGGAGGTCTTTCACCTCCAGGAGGCTGCATCTCCTCATTTTCACCCCAGAACATGCAGCAATGCTTGGGCATATTGAAAAAGAAACATTACTTACTTCATTATTCCATCGACGTTGTCCATGAAGCACCAGTCCCACAGCTTTTGCTTTCCGTACGCAAGGTGCATGATGAATGTTCTTATTCGGCTCAGTTTGGACTTAGCATTCTCCTTCTTCTTCGCGTTGCCAAGCGTTGACCCATGCAGTTTCATGTATCGGTCCAAATACTGATCTGTGAATGAAAAGACAAAATACCTCCATAAAGTATCGCTTAGCCGAAGAACCAGCCCAAAATGTCACTCTGTCGATCCGATTTAAAGCCACTTTAGACCGGGCAAATACTTCCATAAAGTGTCGCTGTCTTACCTATTTCATGTGGAAGTACAGGTGTCCCCCACGTAGAGGATCTGCCCTGCTTCAGGAACGCTCTCGATGCTTTACGCCTGGCCAGTGCACCTTGGTTGTCGTGAATTTGCCCTGGCTCCTCCTCGTTCTTTGACCCCTCCACCTCCCTACTCGGCCCTGCATCAGCTTTGCCTGCCCCCACTTTCTTAATCAGGCGTCGGTCTCTTTTCGTGAGCCTTTGGAGGAGTTTTAAAGTCCTCTGCAATTCAGTTTCAACCACCATCAGCTTGTGTTCTGAGCGCTCCAGTTTCTCAGTCGTCTGGATGCATTGAGGCAGGAGGCACGATGCCTCCTCCATCTCCTCTGGCTGGTGGTCAGTCTCCTCCTTCAGGTGGATGTCCAGCCCTGTGACCATAGGGCACAGAGGCTCTGTGGCTCTTAGCGCGACCAGGGAACGCACCACCATCTCTCTCTTGAGTTCGCCCAGCTTTAACGCCACCATATCACTGTCTAGTTCAGGGTGACCGTGGCCGAGATGCCGATCCAGTCGTGTGCTATGATATGAACAGCCCAAGACTGGGCAAGGCTCATAACGAATGTTCACTCGGCCTGTTGCCATGCTAAGCAGTATCCTCCGTTCATCCACGTTTCTGACCTTGTGTGTCCCCCGCAAGTGCTGTGTTAGGGCAGCATACATAGTCCCGCACACAGGGGTTACATTGTCGGGTAGGTGTCATTTCTGAAAGCAAAAACAATACGCGAGTGGAAAAACATCCACAATATCAAGTACACGTTTCCCCAGTAAAGACAGTGTTCTTAAGCTAGCTGCTGACTGCCTGATTGCTCAGCCGCGTAAGAAAAAACAATACGCGAGTGTAAATACATCCACAATATCAAGTACACTTTACCCCAGTAAAGAGGCTTCTTACCTGGCCAAAGTGCATCAAGCAACGGGAGACAAAAGTGTGCCTTACAGCCACAATATCCGTCGAGACAGTGTTCGTTTTACAGAGTGTGACAGTGGCAGTGTCCTTAAGCATGCTGCTGATTTCCTGATTGATCAGCCGTGTAACCTCATTTGCATTGAGGCTCATTTTGTACGGTGGCCGTGTACGCTCATTCATTTTAACTGGCGATACGGACATACCCACTCGTTCTCATAAGGGTGTGTATATATTGTTTTTTTAATTACATATGGAATCGCATTAATTGGGAATGACTGGAAAGCTCAGACTTTTGTGGATTCAAACAGCCTAATTGTATTCATGATTTCATGCTGTTATGACGCGTTTTCTAGATGCTTATATTAGTAGTCTATAGTTGTGTTTGGAGTGTGTAATAAGTGACTTAGATGATAGTTTTGCCATAGTCTGTATAATCCGGAAAAACAACTATAGAAATCCACAATACTGGCGAACAATAAGGGCATTTTTTGAACGATATTTTCAAGTGGCCTGAGCCCGAGTGCGTCCAAATGGGGGGCTCTCGTAGCCGAATTAAGGTGCGTTTGAGTCTCCTTGGCGAATATGCTATTCCAAAGGTATGGGTTAGAAAATACACAAAAGTAAAAACAGAAAATACCTCATAACTCTCATTTAACATTTGGTTTTATTTATCTATTTTTAAATTGCTCTTTTTTAACATTTGGTTTCATTTATTTATTATTTTACATGCTCTTATTTATTTGTATTGTTTTCTACATACACTCAGTGGTGGGCCGTCAGGGCCTGCAAGGCCTTCTCTGCTGGCCTAAACAGAATCACAAAGTTATATCTATTTTATAATTTAATAACTTTTCTTAAATACACATGTATTGTAATTTATTTAAAAAAATGTCCCATTATCTTATGTTCTGATTGCACAGCTACTGTCTTCCTCAGTTGCTCTGCTTCCAGTGCAGCTTGTTTTAAGTAGAGCTTTTATCCAATCAGATTTCACATCTGTGTCTCTAGGTAAGAACAGAGGCAGAGGCCTGCACACTCTCAAGTGAATCCCTTTGCACTTTAAGTGAATGGAGACGATATTGTTGATTGTCATAGTGTTCAACCAATCAGATCTTTAGTTTGACTTGTTGGGCATATTCTTTGACGTGTCAGAGCCTGCTAGCTGGCCTACAAGTACATCAGCATTACGTGCAGCTCAGTTTTCAGGAGCAGCTCTGCAGTGAGGTGCAGCATGTGCTATGATTGGTCAGTAGGCGAGCACGTGACTATTGTGAAACGAAACTTAACAGCAGAGGCTTAGTCGGCGTTGTGAATCACATCACGTGATGCAGCTCAGCCAATCAAATATGGGCATTCCGACACGTTTCCTGACTTGAGTGAGATGTACCACACACCGTGACACAGGGTACTTCTCAAGTCTCTTAAGTGTCGTTTCCTCGCTCCTCGATCCTCACTTGAACTGGAAGTTGTTTCTGCGCCGCTATATTGACGGCCGTCCCAAAAGCTCTAATGTAGCTCGGAGGAGTGAGGATCAAGGATGGACCTCGGAGGAGTCATGACCCACGAGAACAGACTTCCAGAAAGTGTTTTAACTGGCCGACACGCCCCCTCATTGTTCATCAGTGATGTGATTGGACGCTGCAGCCGATCGGACTGACTGAGTTTAACACCACACTGTAAACCCAAATTTATTTCAAATTAAACTTTTGAGTAGTCATTACTTATACTTTCATGTTTTGTAAAACAACTGTGTCATTACTAAATCTATTTAATTGTTTGCACTAATCAGCTGAAATATTGAGTGCAATGATCATGTTTAGCAGAGATAACTCAGTAGGTTACGTTTCTGTAAGGGGGGGGAGGGGCCGTTTGAATTTCACTCGATATGTAACGGGTGTAGTTAGGACCCAGGATCAGTACGACAACACCAGGACTGGTATGATTTGAGTTCTTTATTTGCAACACACGACAGGCAGAATATTCTCTGGAAGAAGCACGGACTGGACGTGGTGCACATGTTCCTCTTGGTTCTTGGAGGAGATCAGGATGTCGTCGAGGTAGACGAATACGTGCCGGTCCAACATGTCTCGGAGCACGTCGTTAACCAGGGCCTGGAAGACGGCGGGGGCGTTGGTTAAGCCGAAGGGCATCACAAGGTACTCGTAATGTCCTTTAGGTGTATTGAATGCCGTCTTCCACTCATCCCCTTCTCTGATCCGGACCAGGTGATAGGCGTTGCGGAGGTCAAGCTTGGAGAAGATGGTGGCTCCTTGAAGTAGCTCGAAGGCCGTTGCGATGAGTGGCAATGAGTGATTCTTAACCTAGAGGGCCGCAAAAAACTTTCAGTTTTGCACCTGTGGGCCGCGAGGGCCGCGGGACCGCATAGGTTATCAATTGAAGACACCAGAGATATTACTGTTATCCATGAGTCGCTCAGTTACAATATAGCTTCCCACCACCTGGTGGCGGTAATGCATCAGTCAGTTGTTTAACAAGCTCCAATAAGCAGAAGAAGACACTCAGCTAGCCGCTAGCCTGTAGCGAAAGTTATGGATACGTTTTTAAAAAATGAAGACGACAGTGGTGCCATATCCTCCCCCCCCCCCCCCCCAAAAAAAGTCTAAATGTGCGCGCAAGTACAACCCTGACTTTCTTAAGTACGGCTTTGTGAACGGAGGCAACGAGGCAGAGCCGAGGGCTCAGTGTGTGGAATGTGGGCTAATGCTACCAAACGAAGCACTGAAGCCTTCAACAATAAAGCGACACGTAGCGACGAAACATCCAACGCTCGTGGGAAAGCCTGTTGGGCTTCTTGTTGTGTATGCAGGTTTACATATGTGGCGAGAAGTGGACGAACTGTTTTAGAGAGCACAACAACGCCACCCTAGGAGTTGCACCTAAAGATTCACTTTTCCCCTGATCTGTATCAGGTTCCCAAAGACACTCAGGTTCATTATACAAATGAGCAGGAGACGTGGTTCCAATACAAAATAATCTTTATTCTACTAAAAAATGCACCGTTACAGTTTATACACGAAATCCTAAAAGAGCCGTTACACATTTAAAAAGAGGAGGACTGCGGCTTACCAGTGGCGAGGTGGACCAGTGCAGGTGAGGATCCCGAAAGAGGAGGCACCCCGATCACCCGTGTACACAACACTCACACACACAACCACACGTGAGGGTCTCAACCCGGGGCACACCAAACGACACAGCACACAAAGGGAGACACCACCACCTGGAAGCACCAACCCCACCACCTTGGCTTAGCAGCTCCTACAGGGACAAAGAACACAATTATAAAAAGGCTCTGGTTCTCAGGAAAGGAAATAAAACAAAATCAAACAAAAGGAAAAAATAAGCAAAAAGGGAAAACAACAACAATAGCTCGGGTTGGCTGATCAGCCACGGGGGGTGATCAGTAACCCAATCTATACACATTAAAGGCCAGAGTGGGCCTTCACATCCGTTGGTCAGAATACACGAAGTGAATGGCTCAGGCTAAAAAGAGGTGGTTTTCATGAAAACAAGGGTGCTGCTAACAACAGCACAAGACAGGGGCGCAGTGCTGATAATAGCAGCGTCAGACTCTGTAGGCGACACAGCGCCGGTCAAAGTACACGAATCCCGTAGGCCAAAGCCGTTAGTTGAGCAAAGGCCGTAGACAAAACACCGGTAAACAAAACAGCAGCGTACTTAATTCACGCCGAGTTAACTGTAGCCGCAGCTCTGGCGGCGTTCCGCTTGAACCCAACCAGAAGTCCCCTGTAATACGGGATAGCATAGAATTAATAAAAGGAGAATTAACACAAAGTATATAAACTAACAGAATAGAATCACCTTACCGATCAGGCAATGTGCGTCGGCTCCAGAAGGGGGGAGGAGGGCATGTAGCGTAGCTACCGGCAGCTATACAAGCAAAACACGGTCACTAACAGAACACCAGAGTATATTTAAATCAGGACCCAATCGAGACTCACCGACAGCTCCGCAGGTGAATCACCTGTGCAGGATGAGGGGAGCCCCAGAGATAGTCTAAAAAAAGAATGAAAGCCAATATAACGCCAGAACAGTATGACCGGGAGAAACAATGCTGCTGCATTCCTGCATACCTGCACAGCGGCGGATGTCCGGCAAACCGGAAGCGGGACACGCGTTTGACGTCAGGAGGGAGCAAAGGGGATCCCCGGCGCATTTATGCGATGCCCGCCCACCGCGATTGGCCTGGTAATTAAAGGGACACCGAGGCCCTGCGAATGGTAACGCTCCCTTCTGCTACATTCTACCCCTCCTTCTTGCATCGTCGCCCCGACGATGGAACAGACAAGACTAAACGTAGTTTGAACTAACTCCAGGGCCTGAACACAGCAAACATTGCATTGGACACCGGACCAGGGGGAGTTGCAGGCCTGTCTGTGATTCTCTCCACTGATCTGGGAAGATGGTGCACATTAGAATGCTGACCAGCAGTTGACCGTATGGTCCGATGTACGGCCACATCACCACCATCATGTTGACTGGATGGTGGGCCAGCCCAGGAGACAGATGGTTGATTCGTCCTCACAATAGCGGGAGCCACTACGGGGTCTGGCACAGCGGACACCGGGTCGAATGGTGGGGGTAGCAGCCCCAAGGTGGTTTGTGTCGCTGCAGTCGGTCTAGCAGATGTCAAGATAGGTGTTGCTTGAAGACATTCCTGCTGCTGCATCATCAACAAATCACCATCGGATGAGGACTCGTCCTCAGAGAGTTGCACGTCCATGGAACATGGGCTACTGGTGGAGCCACGACCTGGGGAGTCAGCTCCAACCACAGTTTTTAGCCGGTTCCGATGGACTTGCTTGGTCTTACTGTGGTCATCCACAGGTGCAATGGTGTAAACTGGGCCACCATCCTTAGGTGCCTTCAGGACTCTATGTACCACAGGACACCACAGATCCTGGATTTTATGACGTCCCCTCACACTAAAATCCCTCAACAATACCAATTGACCTTTCTTCAAAGGCGCAATTCGAACATGCTGGTCATAGTTTCTTTTGCGACGCTCGGCCGCCAACCTCAACCTCTCCTCCCTAGCTCCCTCAAAGGCTACCTGCAGCCGAGTCTGGTGCTCCTGGATCCACTCGTGGACGTTTCCCTCCACCGGATCCTGAACTCTGCCCAGCAGGAAATCAACCGTCAGCCTGGGTTCTTGACCAAACATGAGGAAGAAGGGGGATTCACCGGTGGCCTGATGGGGAGTGGTGTTATAACAGTATAGAACCTGTGGCAGGCAAGAATTCCAATCTCTCTTTCGAGAGACGGGTAGAGTGCGCAGCAAGTTGTGGAGAGTTCTATTGAAACGCTCACATTGCCCATTACCGGCCGGATGGTAGGCGGTGGTGCGAGACTTTTCAATGCCGTAAAGACCACACAGCTGCTGGATCAGGGAACTTTCAAAGTTGCGGCCCTGGTCTGAGTGTATACGGGCAGGAACACCAAACTTGAAAAACCACTCTGCGACCAAAACCTGTGCCACTGTAGAGGCACGTTGATCATGGGTGGGAATAGCCAGTGTGTATTTACTGAAAACGTCTGTCATCACCAGAACATTTTCCAATCCATTATGGGCAGGTTCCAACAGAGTATAGTCAATGGCTACAATCTCATTAGGACGGGAAGCCAATAAATGCCCCAAGTAGCTACGAGTAGCTGGCTGGGTGTCTTTGGCCACTTGACATCTTTCACAGGTCTGACACCAGTCTGCCACCTCAGAGGACATACCTGGCCAGTAGCAGCGAGCTCGCAAGAGCTCCAACGTTCTCTCCACACCTTGATGACCGTGCTCCTGATGAACCCCTGTTAGAACCTCGTTCTTTAAGACAGCCGGCAGCAGCAGTTGGAACGTTGCCGCTGCACCATCAGGGCGGAAGATCCGACGACAAAGGACCCCGTTCTGATCAACCAGGCGGTCCCATTGTCGGAGCAGCACCAAGGCAGGCTGAGATAAATGTTTCCGCTCCTCATGGTTAGGACGCTGCTTCTGTCTCCAGAACAACGAGACTGCCTGGATAACTGGGTCAGCCTGCTGGAGAGAACAAATGTCAGACAGTGTGCGATTAGGCAAAACCGTGACCGCAGCCTGGGTTGCCTCAATCTTCCCCAACTGCAATGCTCGCTGTAACGGTTCCGGAAGCAAGGTGCCAGGGACCATGGCTTCCATGTCCTGCTCACCTGCTGGATGCTGCCGGGAGAGGGCGTCAGCGTTCCGATTGCTTTTCCCTGACCTGTACTTTAACTCAAAGTCAAAGGATGCAAGTTGGGCCGCCCACTGCTGTTCGGTCGCACCCAGTTTAGCAGACGACAAGTGGCTCAATGGATTGTTGTCGGTGTAAACAAGGCACTTTTGGCCCAGCAAATACTCCCTGAATTTCTCGGTCATGGCCCACTTAAGCGCCACGAACTCGAGTTTCATCGAGCTATAGTTCTGCATATTGCGCTCAGTGGGTCTCAGACCTCGACTGTCGTATGCTATCGGTCTAACTTTACCTCCGTGCTCCTGTGAGAGCACCGCCCCTAGCCCGCCAAAGCTTGCGTCCACCTCAAGAATGAAGGGCAAGGAGAAATCAGCATAGGCCAGGACAGGTGCAGTGGTGAGTTTGGCTTTTAATGCACCAAAGCTACACTGGCACTCCTCTGTCCACTTCTCAAGAACGTCTGACCCTGCCCTCCTTCTGGCCTTGGTGCCTCCTAGCTCGGCCACCAGCTTATGGAGAGGGGCTGCCAGCTTGGCAAAGCCCTCTACGAAGCGACGATAATAGCTGGCAAACCCCAGAAAAGACCGCAGCTCAGCTACCGTAGAAGGCGGCTGCCAGTTAGCCACCACCTCGATCTTGCTCGGATCGGTGGAGACACCCTTGTCCGAGATGACATGACCCAAGTAATGCACTTCCTGCTGGAAAAATGCACATTTGGAGAGTTTCGCCTTAAGACCCTCCTGCTGAAGCCGACCCAGCACCACCTCCAGTCTCTCCAGATGCTGTTCTACTGAGGAAGAGAAAACCACAATGTCGTCAAGGTAGAGAAGTAGTGACTGGCACTGTTGATCACCGAATAGGCGCTGCATTAACCTCTGGAAGGTCCTGGGGGCATTGCAGAGCCCAAAGGGCATGCGGTTCCACTCAAACAAACCAAATGGGGTGCAAAATGCTGTCTTGGGTCTGTCTTTCTCAGCCATTGGGACCTGGTTGTACCCACTGGCCAGATCCATGATGGAAAACCAGCGAGCACCTGTCAGTGAATCCAGGGATTCCTCGATACGAGGTAAAGGAAAAGCATCCTTTCTGGTCTTGCTGTTAAGTTGGCGGTAGTCAACGCACAGGCGCAGACTACCATCCTTCTTCCTTACCAGAACGATGGGGGAAGCATAGGGACTGCTACTCTCCCTGATTACCTGCGTTTCCAGTAGCTGATTGATGTGCTCTTTTACTACCTCGTACTCTGATGGAGGGATACGCCTGTAGCGTTGTCTTACAGGGATGTCATCCAAGAGCGGAATGTCATGCGCTATCAAGTTGGTACAACCCAAATCCCCCTCGTAAGCAGAAAATACTGAGGAGTACTTCCCAAGAAGGGACCTCACCTGATCCTTCTCTTCAGCGGACAGTGAAGAAAGGTCAATGGCCTCCAGCTGTTCATCCACCATTGGACAAACAGACTGAGATGCCACTGTGGCTACACTAGATGACCTCTCTGTGACTCCTGTGGGCAGACTGACAACATTAACAGTATCCAAGGTGCCCACAATTGTGCGGGGATAAAGCAACACATCAGTGGAGCCTACATTAACAATCGGTATGTAGGCTGTTCCCCCTATCACACGAACCAAGGCAGGTGACGCAAGCAATCCAGCAGGTAAGCCAGTGTCACCCGAGTACTGCTCAGCACATGTAGCCGCCACTACCTGCATCATGCCACCTGGGATACGACAAGCCTTCTTACCCCGGATCTTCACTTTTCCTGCAGTGCCCAACGGGGCCTGCACACTGGCACGATGGCACTTTTGCAGCGCCTGCACGAGCGACTCTGGTGCCCCAGATACTGGGGGAAAGTCAAACAAAGCCTGGCCATGCTGCCCAAAGAGCTCTCTGTAGCACCTGCGAATCACATTCATCCCCAACACACCAGACACCGAACGGGACAAATCACCCGGGGGGTCCTTTACGACTAACACCCCACAGCGTGGCATCGATTTGCCACACAGCTCCACATCTAGCTCCAGGCAACCAATGTAGGGAATGGGCAACCCATTAGCAGCTCTAAGCTCCAGCCAGTGACAAGATTGGAGTCGTTCTTGACCCCACGGCTCGAAGTGCTGGAGGAAGTGTCTCTGTGACAGTAGACACCATGGATCCTGTATCCACCAAGCAAGGCACCTTAATTCCACCCATCCCTTCTGCTACACATACACATGATAATAAATGTCTTTGTGATCATCACATTGTATCATCTCACTTATTTGACAAGGGTTTTGCCTGTTCAACTCCGCGAGGACGCCGGTGTCCTCGATCCCCTCCCCTTCCGCTCCTACGGCTTGCTTGCGCAAACTACGTCAGAAAACATGGCCGTGTTTGGTATCCCAGCATGCCCAAAATCCTCATCTTTGCAAAGAAATCATCGGTTTTCTTTAATTTCTTATGTATTTTTCACAAAAGGAGCCCAAACACACTGTCCAAAGTCGCCATATCCGCTGCAAGTCGGATCTTGCAGCATTTCGACGGAAAAAGATACATTACAGACCCAACAATGTGCTAGCGGATGTTACCATGGAGATAGTGGCTTCAGAAAATGCTAGTACTTATAGTACAAACCTTATCTTCCTCTTTTATAAGCCGTCAACCAACGTATAACCTCTGCGTAACTGAGCTACCCGCACACTCGATCGTGCGCTCAGTCGCAGCCATTACGCACAGCAAGTCCGCTACTTACACACCACGTCTTCGACGATATATACTTAGTTTTTGCAATGGCTAAAAATAAAAGGAAAATAATATCAAAATATAAAGGGAGAAACACCTTTAGTGTGTCAGAATATCATTTGGTTACCATGTGTCCATTTGGGTCTCCAAATATCCTTTTAGAGCTCCGCCTGGATCTGGAAACACTGTAGAATGGTCATACTTTGTCCAATCGTCTTCAAATTTGAGGCAGTTGTTCACTGATAGTGTAGTTACAGCCCTACACTGTCCTTTACCTGTACAGATACAGGCAGTTATTTATACTGAAAGATACTTTTTTATTTTATGCAGACAAAAATCTTCAATTTTTAGTGACTCCAAAGGCCCACTGCTCTGTTTCTGTATGAACTACAGGTTTTCTGACACTTTTGATGCATATAGTCAGAGTGGTTCAGAAGCTACAGCCATTTTAATTTGGGTATGTCATTTTAGGCGGGTTTGCTCCAAAATAGAGGTGGAGTTGAACAGGTAACAATATAGTTATTGAATACAAATCAAACCAAGAGTGAGATCAATTCGTTAAACTAATAGTGTTAATATTTGAATGGGCCCCGGGACACTTTGTACTTGAAAAGTTGGGCCCCGAGGTCAAAAAGGTTAAGAACCCCTGGACTAGATGACAGGACTGGCTCCAACCCCGAAAAGCCCCCGTAGTCCAGTCGATGTGCGGATTATGTCGATGCAGCCAGGGGTATCCCAGAATGAGGGGGATTGCGAGGGGTTTGCAAACATATGGAAGCTGATGGTCTCGTGATGGTTGCCGGACAGCAGCATGTGTACCGGAACGGTTTGATGAGTCACTGTGCCCAGAAGATGACCGTCCAGGGCACTGGCTGGAACAGCCTGGGGAAGAGGTATCCGGTCGATCCCCAACTGTGTACAGAGGTCCTCGTCCATAATAGATGAATCTGCTCCAGAATCCAGGAAGGTGGAAATAGTATGGGAGCCCCCATTTAACAGTAGTTGGGCGTGGAAAAGTGGTCGTTGACAGGCGGAGGATCGGGAAACTGCTCGGCTCACCAGTACTTCCTTCTTTACTGGCGAGCCCAGGCTGTTAACGGGCAATTGTGAGCAAACATGACCCGCCTGGCTTGATTGTTCCCGGCGCCTTGTCAGCCGCCTGACCTGGATGCGGCGATCCACTTTGGAGGTTGCCTCGATAAGTCCGTCCAGGGATGTGGGTAGCTCGAACGCGATGAGTTCATCCTTGACGTAATCCGCTAACCCGAGTAGATACGCGTCACAGTGGGCGTCCATGTTCCAAGAGCTTCATCGTGCCTGAGTCCGGAAATCAATGGCGTAGTCCGTGACAGACCGGTGGCCCTGCTGGAGCCCCATTAGCCCTCCGGTGACGTCTGGTCCTCTGGACACCAGTCCGAAAACCTTGCGTAGTTCGGCAGAGAAGGACTGGAAGGAAGCACAGGCAGGAGACAGCCGATCCCATTCCGCTGCTCCCCACAGGCGAGCTCTCCCCGTCAGGTGGTTGATGGTAAACGCCACCCTGGCGTCCTCTGACGCAAAGGTGCGGGGCTGCAACGCAAACAGGATGGAACAGTTCGTCAGGAATGCGTTGCAACCCTCAGGATCCCCAGCGTAACGTTCGGGCTCCCCCACCCAGGGCTCTGAGACCGCTGTAGATAACGCTGGATCCATTCCTGAGTGAACCGGAGCAAGTGGCGGCGACGCCGTCGCGTTGGACGGAGCTGCGACTGCCGTGAGTTGTCGTACCTGGTCAATCAACGTGATGAGCATCTGGTTCTGATTCGCCAGGTTGTGGTGAACCTCGGCGGTGTTGGTGACCACCATGGTCTCGGTTCGCTGCATCGTCTAATCGATCACCTCGAGCCGGGTCCATGCCGTGGTGCCGTCTGCTGGATCCATGATGTGGCCAGATCGTACTGTAACGGGTGTAGTTAGGACCCAGGAGCAGTACGACAACACCAGGACTGGTATGATTTGAGTTCTTTATTTGCAACACACGACAGGCAGAATATTCTCTGGAAGAATCAACGAAAGGTTTCTCGTGGTCAAGGACAGAAGGTCTGAGTAAGTTACCAGGACAGAGGCAAGGCGAGGTAGTCCGGGACAGGCAGGGTCGGCAACAGGGAATCAGTCCATGGGTGAGTGCGGGAAAGTTGAGCATGAATACAAAGAACGATCTGGCAGTGAGTGTGTCTGAGGCAGGGGTTTAAATAGTGAAGAGGCAGAGTGAGCAGGTGAGAGTGATGAGCTGATGAGGTGAGTGTGACTGGCAGGTGCACTGAATGAACTAATTAGGTGAGTGAAAGGTGGATAGAGGTGACAGAGCTGTGACACGATAAAGCATTAGTGCCATGTGCAGCGCAGTGACTAGTCCAAAGTTCCGCTCGTCCTGCTCCCACCGCGAAACGTAACCTGGCTTTGACGGAGCTGCGGGATTTCGGAAACAACTTTACACCAAGTGGAATGGTGAGTGTGTACTCTCACCATATTGACTGTAATGTTAGATATCAATCTGGGAGCACTAGTAAGCTAAACGCTAACGTTAGCTGAGTGTTAGCATGCTAACGATTTTCTGTGGGGTCCAGTTTATAACTTTAACACGTGTTTGCATGTGCTGTGTTTTAAGCTAGCTGAGATAACGTTACATTAGCTTTTCAAAATGGTGTTTGGTTAGGTTGCACAGGAGTTATTTATTGCATTTATAGCAGTAATTTAGCTAGCTTCTCAAGGCACGGGGTCATTACTTGGTTATTAGCAGAGGCTGGGTAACGTTTTGCAGTGGAGTTAATGTTACTGGAACTGGGTTGTTGAACTGAAAGTTGAGCCAATAGTTTTCTTCTTGTTTTCACAGGTTCTTGTGAAGATGCAGTGGAAGTGTACATATTGTGAGTTCATAAGTCGACTCCGGGGCAGATCCGCCCTCAGGTCGCCCCCGGATCGCGCACCGTCAAACAGTGCTGCAGACACCGGGCGTGTCCACACATCGAACGCGCCTTTCCCCCCCCGTTCAAATACTGCAGGCAGGTAACAGGTAGGGGTGGGAATCACCAGAGATCCCACGATACGATATTATCACGATACTTAGGTCACGATACGATATTATCACGATACGATATTATCACGATACTGAGATATTATCACGATACTGCAATATTATCACGATACTGCAATATTCTGAGTATTGCAATAACATAGGCCTATATTGCGATTTATTACTTTTTTCAACTTCAAATGATGTCCCCAAAGGAAAACTAAACACAACTTGATCTGTTTAGTAGGGGTGGGAATCACCAGAGGTCCTGCGATACGATATTATCACGATATTTAGGTCGCGATACGATATTATCACGATATTTAGGTCGCGATACGATATTATCACGATACTGCGATATTATCACGATACTGCGATATTCTGAGTTTGCGATAACATATATTGCGATTTATTACTTTTTTCAACTTCAAATTGTCCCCAAAGGAAAACTGTGTCAACATGTTTTATCTAATAAGATGAAGTTTTCAGTCTGTTCATCTCACTTCAATCATTTTTATTGTAGCAAAATAAGATTGTCAAGCAGACAGACTGACCAACAATGTCATAAATGTTGCATGAACCTGACAAACTGAACTGTTTGTATTACTACATAGTCCAACTGAACTAAATGCAAACGTGTGGACTCAGTATATGAACTATAACTTGTAGAAGTAGGATATAAGAGTTATATAACTCAATATAACTTGCGATGCGTGGACGTCGAGGGCAGAGAGACAGTTTTGCGCTGCACTCTCCCCATGAGCCGGCTACTGTTGGCAGATTTAACCCCGTTGTGAGGCCAGATGTCTCTATCTTTGTTTTGACCAACTTCCTACCAATCACGCTGACCCGGGACCTTTGCTGACCTCACCAGAAAACAACTCAGCACCATCTAGTGGACTGGAAAAGCAATTGATTTGATTTTTCTAGTAATTATTATTTTTTTTTATAGTTTATATAATAAAAGATCGATACTTGGCATCCGTGTATCGATACAATATCGCCACGCAAAATATCGCGATACTATGATGTATCGATTTTTCCCCCACCCCTACTGTTTAGTTCCTCCATTTGTAAAAACTTAAATGGTTTGAGGCAATGGGTTTCCACACGATTTTCTAGTAAAGTCAACTAGTTCGGGCTAACAGTGCAGAGTGAAGACAGATCACAGAATAAACTCTAGTTTATATTTGATTAGGTTTCTGATTCACCATCTGGTTTAAATAAATGTTCATTGTAGTCTGAACAACAAAACGACCACAAACAACTTTCTACATTTATTTGAAAGATTTGTGTTTTCATGATCTGATGTTTCCCTCAATAACTTTTATTATGAAAACAATTAAAGTCAGAGAGAGCTGAGAGATGAAACACTTTACATCATTCCTGAGTGTTTGAGTTTTATCATTTAAGAGAAACAATAATCATATTCTGGGTTATTTAATTATGTCATTATGTAACAGTCACAATTTCAAAACGTACAGACGCAAATAATTCATAAATAAGACGATCGCATTCCTCCGGTAGAAATGGATCCTGAGCTTATAAACAGAACACAGGACACAGTTTGTTTACAGACTACAGAGAGAAACACTCTACAGTGGTGATTACTGTGTCTTTATTAGTTATTAGTATTATTAGTTGCTGTTATTAAGTACAGTGATCACGTGAACAGACACAAACTTATGAAAAGTCTCTCCAGCTGTTAAAGCCGACTGACAGCTGATCCAGCTGTGATCAGCTGATCCTCCGTCATCAGAAACAGACGTCGCTTCACGTGACGCAACTGAGGAAAGGACGTCTCATGTCTCTTAAAACATATTTCCTCGTTCCTTTCTCCTCGCATGGTTTCCTCCATGCATCCCTGGTGGGAGGGACTAAGATGCAAGGAAAGGACCCAAGTGAGGGAAACGGGGATGCAGTTAAGAGACTTGGGATGTACCCATGGGGGGCTGAGACGAGGAAAGAGACTGCAGAGCAGTAGGCCTACGTTCAATGTTCAAGTTGTGAAAGTAAAATCATAAGACGATCTCTTTGGGCCGCGGCTTGTCATTAAGGAATGACAGCCAGACCAGCTGAGAGCCACTGTCCTACATGAGCACAGAAAACATTATATCTTCCTGAATTTAAGTTTCTGCATCTTCCAAATGCTCTAGTATTATTCAAACGTGTTGTAAGCCTCGCACCGAACGGATTAATACGAATACGTACATAGTTACAGTCTTAGAAACGAATAATAGCTGTGGCGCCATAATGTGGTTATAAGGTGGTGTTTCAGCTGCAGGACAGCAGTGAAGGCCCAGGCATACAATGCACGGCCCGCCACTGATACACAATAATGGTCTCATAATAACATAACAACCAAGGCCTAAATAATCGAATGTTGTTTTTGTGTTTGAACATCTGGCCCCAGAGTGTGTAATTGGAAGAATTGTGCCCTTGGACAAATGTAGATGCTGACCCCTGACCATTCCCATAGTATATGTGCTGCTCATGCTGGTGCGGACATCTGTGCTTCCAGTTGTTCCCATGTAGAGTAAAAGAGGCCTAACCTTATGTAACTACATGTTGGCTGTTAGTGATCTGAGTCCACTTTATCATGTGTACATTGCAGAGTGCTGTACACATGATAATCAGCTAAATGAATATAAAGCAATGAATAGCCATCATCACAGTATGGGACAACAGTGCAGCTTTTATGGCATTATAAACAGAGTGTGTTGTTTATCATTAACTACCCTTCAGGCCTCGCCCACGGTCCGAGTCAAACCCTCCATAAATACACTGAAGCAGTGCTGCATACAGAGCAGTGCTGAGAGATGCTCACAGGCAGCAAGATGAAGACCACCATCTGTGTGTTAGTCCTCCTTATAGTTTTGTGCAAGTCCTCCAGCGCTGTTACTGTCACGGTAAGAACGCCTGAAACCTGGAGCGCTCCACCATTCAACCAAACCTCCTGTCTAGCTTTTCTTGTGATTTTGTTTTTGCAATTCTTATTTGAAAGTGTTTATGTAACCTGGTCCTGTTTGATTATATATTCTGGTTTTGCAAGTCATATATGAGCTGTTGGTTTGGCTTTCTCTGGCATTGACTGATGAGCGCTCTCATCACAAATTATTTTGAGGGAGCTTCTCAAATGAGGCCTCCACATTTACTGTAACACTTTTGTGGTAGTTTATTTTTCACCTGTATGTTTGAAGTAATGTATTGTTCTTCTCTCATGTAAAAGGCTAAGGGCCAGGGCATACTGCGCTATATAGTTCATAGCACGTGTTGTACGACACATGCTAATGAAAGTGCTTTGGAGCACATCTTCAGACATTTGCTCCTGGAAGACATTCACGGTGTCGCATTCTCTTGTACACATGAAAAGTAAATGAAAAATTGAGCTGAGAGAGAAGTTGAAACCCTGGCTCCCTTCTCACCTCTGCACAGCTGAGGCCTCCCTTTGAACTGTGGAAAAAATGAAAAACAAAATGGTACCACTTTCTAATATGGCACGGTGCAGCCCTCAGAGAAACATAAGTAAAATGGTACCAGGTATCAGATGGTTTCTGGATCCTGAACCCAGATAGTTTCCCCTTAGTTACACTTTGTAAAGGTCAATAATTATTAATATTTGATATTATTAAATCATTTGATACTGCTTTAGACTTCACCATCAACATGTGGGTTGCCAGGCTGAGAAAATCCCTCCAGCATTACCCTAATTTATTCCCCCACCTTCTGGAACACAATACAACTTATTAACATTCAGTGCATTACTGAAGTGGGGAAATGACATCATTTTCATTTATTATTATTTGTTTCATTATTAAAGTGGCCTCAGAGCTAACAGCTAACAGCATGTCATTCCTTACAGGAGGGAGACCTTCACTTCTCCCTGGAGTCAGTGACGGCACTGGGGGCTCTGATAACTGGAGATGGTTCAGCAGCAGAAAAGGAGCTGCAGCTGTGTGTTCTCATCCCGCTCTGCCCCAAGACTTCAGACCTCTGTGTTTGAGGACAAATGCTGGAGCATCTCTGGCCAGACTGGGTAAAGTCCATTTGTAAGCACAGTTCTGTGGTGGTCGGGTTTCCAGTGGTGGAAAGCTAGTGTATTTACTCAACTACTGTACTTAAGTACAATTCTACATCTCAGAGGGTAGTATTGTACTTTTTACTCCACTACATTTGTCCGACAGCTTTAGTCCCCTTTCTGGGCGACCGGGGATCATTGTGAGAGCAGATCGGCTCTGCTCGTCCATGTGTCCTTGGTCAAGACACTTAACCCCAAATTCTCCCGAGGGCTGTGCCTGCGGTGTTTGAACGACATGTGGAGTTAAAGAGCTTTGAGTGGTCAGAAAACTGAAAGGCTCTATACAAGTACAAATCCATTTACCATTTACATTCCTTTCCAGTGAAACCCACAAATCTACAGAAGGGAAAATACTCACTTCTTCAGCTAAATAAACTATTTTAAAAGCCTGTTGGAGGAACTGGAACATGCAGTCACACAGCTGAGAACAGGACATTTAGAATGTATCCAGATTATCTATGGCTCCCAACATGGAGGTCAGGAGCCCCCAGGGGTTAATAAGATAAAGACAACATGATTGAAGGGATAAGAAAGAAAATAATAATTGCAACTACAGTACACAGTGTTTACTACTGACATTTCATAAATGTTTGGCATTTCCTTGTGAAACACTTTTACCTCTTCAAACAATATATATCCTTCAAAATGAAACAATCTGAGTAGATGACTGTTTGGTTAATTCATCGCAACTCACATCCACACTGGGTCATAAGTAAACACTTACAGGGTCACAATCAAACGGATTGGAAACTACGGACTATAACCACTTGATTTGGAGGGAAAGCTGAAAGTGAGCACACCCGAGAGCTGAAAATAATCCTTTTCTTCCCACATAGCTTTGACTAACTTAGTTTCCAACCTGTCTGGTCATCAGTATCATTGTCAGTAATGTCACTGTGTTCCCAGATTTAAACAATGTTCTGACTTTATCTGCTCCGGATTCAGGTTGAGGTGTTGTTGTCCTGCAGCAGAGGCCCAAAGGCTTCAGAAAGCTTCAGACTAACTCGTTGGTATGACGTGTTCTCGTGTGTTAATAGTGGTTCTAAATGGCCCCATGGTGTTTGATGCTGAGGTCTTAGGGATGGTGATTCAGTCTATGAAACACTTTGGTGTTTGGAGTGAAGTATCTCAACAACTACTGGCCAGATTTCCATGATATTTCAGTGGACATTTATGGTCTCCAGCAAATGACTTGGAATATTTTTGGTGAGGTTTTCTTTTCCAGCACTTGTGGCGTCCCACTCTGACGCCTGTGAGATCTGTGAATCTGTTGCCTGCACTGGATGTTGAAAGGGAAACCTGCATTGTGATGTCATCTGTTCCAGAATGGTTTCGGATTTTGACTGTATTCAAAATCAAAATCAAATATGAAACAAAACAAAAAGAAAAAACATTGATATATTTTTGTTTGTGTGATGATTGATGATGTGTTTCTTCTGATCTGTCTTCTAAGGTTTGTTTAGTCATTAGCTGAAGGTGTCTGATCAACAGAGCAGAATAGATGTCAAAGTTTTGTACATCTTTTAAAAAAGGATTTCATTGTTTGTTTTTAAAATCTTATTAAAATATTTGAATTCATAAAAAGGTATATTTTTCTTGATTTCTTTAGAAACTTCCTTTAGGTTTCAAAGCAGAGTGATACTATGTTGTGTTAAGGCTGAGTGCTAAAACAAAGACTCTTGACTTGGATTGAATTCCTAACTGGGTAACCGTGATTTAAGAGTGCTGCGTCATTGATGTACAGTGTTATCACACAGGTCCAGTGCAGAAAGGTATGCGAGCAAAGAACAGCCAATGCAACAGCCCCAACAGAGAGACGGCAGGTGTATCCATTCAGTAATGTTATGCATGGCGCAGGTGCATTGAGCACATGTCCAACTCCACTTCTGCATGGTATTTAGTGCCGTAGTTAAAGGGCACATAACCTGGGAGAAAGTAAGGAACAAGGGTCACAAGAGCTGTATTTGGTCTCAGGTGTGTTTGGAGGTGTAACATGAATTAACCCGTCAGAATGTCGTCTTTCATTCAAGCAAGCAGTTTTCTGCAGGGAAGTTTTTTTTAAGGGTGAACGCCGATAAATATGGACTGAAGCAGAATATTTTGTTATATCAGAGGAGGTGCTGAGGACACAGAGGAGGCGCTGAGGACACAGAGGAGGCGCTGAGGACACAGAGGGGTAAGGAGGCGCTGAGGACACAGGAGGTGCTGAGGACAGAGGGGTGAGGAGGCGCTGAGGACACAGAGGGGTGAGGAGGCGCTGAGGACACAGAGGAGGCGCTGAGGACACAGAGGAGGCGCTGAGGACACAGAGGAGGCGCTGAGGACACAGAGGAGGCGCTGAGGACACAGAGGAGGCGCTGAGGAGACAGAGGGGTGAGGAGGCGCTGAGGACACAGAGGAGGCGCTGAGGACACAGAGGGGTGAGGAGGCGCTGAGGACACAGAGGAGGCGCTGAGGACACAGAGGAGGCGCTGAGGACACAGAGGAGGTGCTGAGGACACAGAGGAGGTGCTGAGGACACAGAGGGGTGAGGAGGTGCTGAGGACACAGAGGAGGTGCTGAGGACACAGAGGAGGTGCTGAGGACACAGAGGAGGTGCTGAGGACACAGAGGAGGTGCTGAGGACACAGAGGAGGTGCTGAGGACACAGAGGAGGTGCTGAGGACACAGAGGAGGTGAGGAGGTGCTGAGGACACAGAGGGGTGAGGAGGTGCTGAGGACACAGGAGGTGCTGAGGACACAGAGGATAGTCGTAGTTGGAAGTCTAGACAAACTAAAGTGCAGAGTGACATTTATTTTACTGATGAAGATGGGTGGCATTTCCCTTTAATGGCGGCAACTCAAGGATGTATGACAGTAGAGTGCAGAGTGAGTGTGGCCTCATCACATTTTCTGGATCATGATCTGGAATTTACCTGCAGAGATATAAAGAACGGAGAGAAGAAAGCATGCGTTAGTCCACACGTCATTCTTATTCAGAAATAAAATCTATTTCCTTCTGCTTAAATGTTTCAAATTCATACTCTGATGATCAGAGTCTGATCATTCAGACACATTCATACTCTCATCATTCAGACACATTCATACTCATTCAGACACATTCATACTCTCATCATTCATACACATTCATACTCTCATCATTCATACACATTCATACTCTCATCATTCATACACATTCATACTGTCATCATTCAGACACATTCATACTCATTCAGACACATTCATACTCATTCAGACACATTCATACTCATTCAGACACATTCATACTCATCATTCAGACACATTCATACTCTCATCATTCACACATTCATACTCTCATCATTCAGACACATTCATACTCTCATCATTCAGACACATTCATACTCTCATCATTCAGACACATTCATACTCTCATCATTCAGACACATTCATACTCTCATCATTCATACACAGTGGGCACCAGTGGTGGGCCACCAGGGCCAGCAAGGCCTTCTCTGCTGGCCTAAACAGAATCACAGTTATATCTATTTTATATTTTTTCTTAAATACACTACGTGTATTATAATTTATATAATTATTTTTCCCATTATCTTATGTTCTCATTGCACAGCTACTGTCTTCCTCAGTTGCTCTGCTTCCAGTGCAACTTGTTTTAAGTAGAGCTTTTATCCAATCAGATCTCACCTCTGTGTCTCTAGGTAGAACAGAGGCCCGAGGCCTGCAGACTCACAAGTGAATCCATGTGCACTTTAAGTGAATGGGGACGATATTGTTGATTGTCAGTGTTCAACCAATCAGATCTTTAGTTTGACATGTTGGGCGTATTCTTTGACGTGTCAGAGCTGCTAGCTGGCCTACAAGTACGACATCATTAACACGCAGCTCAATTTTCAGGTGCAGCGTGTGCTGTGATTGGTCAGCAGGCGAGCACGTGACTATTGTGAAACAAAACTTAACAGCAGAGGCTTAGTCGGAGTAGTGAGAGTGAGACATTTTTTGCATTTTGCTTGGTGTAGGTCAGGGGTCTTCAACGTTTTAGGGCCAAGGACCCCCAAACTGATAGAGAGATGGAGCAGAGACCCCCGACTATATATATTGTATACAATTGTGTTTTATATTAAATGGGCCTAGTACCGTGTATACCTCTTTATTGTGCATTCAATACTAAGCTATTCAAACAATACACAGGTTCATATATTCATGTTTTTATTGTAAACATGTGCAAGGTACAGTGAGTAGGGGGGCCGTACTACTGCCATTTAGAAACATACCTTGTCAGCTGATACCAATGCCAACATCAACATTATCTGTCAATTGCATGATAATCATGCACACAAGCTATTCAAACTGATGTTTTCATTTTAAACATAAATGTGGAAACGAAAAATGAGTGATGACCTATTAGTGCCACTGCCATGCATAAAGATACCCGTTATCTTTCACACAATACTGAACTATTAACATAATGGACACATTCATGTTTAGAGGAAAAAAAACAAAAACATTTTTAATTGTCTAATCAACCAAGGATTTCACGGACCCCCTGCAGTACCTCCGCGCACCCCCTAGGGGCCGCGGACCCCCTGTTGAAGACCTCTGGTGTAGATTATTATTATTTTTACCCAGCTTTGTTTTTTTATCACTCAATGGCTGAAGGAGGAGAAACGGATTTGTGAGTTGGGATTGAACCGTGGGATTAAACTCTTTGTCAACAAAGAAAGGAGGATGGAGTTTGTCTTTAAGTCAACTGGTTTGTTTTTTTACATCTAATATCTGAATGGCCCTTGAGTGTGTAGCAGAATGCGTGTTGCTGCTGTTGTTTTCCCGTTAAGCTAGTTAGCGTAGCCTCCCAGAACACTTGCGGAGCTCCAGCTGTTTTTTGTTGTGGTTTTTTTTGTTCCGGTTCAGAGGTCACATCAAGTTTCCTGACTCGAGTGAGATGTACACACACCGTGACACAAGGGGGAGAGACGAGGAAACAGAAGGAAGAGCAGGAACATTATTACATGAGTTGCAAAAATAAAATCTTTCCAAAAGAGAAAAATGGGTCGTGGCTTGTCATTAAGGGGTGATGATGGGTCAGACCAGTTGAACACCACTGTCCTACATGAGCGAAGAAAACATTATATTTCCCACAATTTAACCTTCTGCCTTTTCCAAATGCAGTACTATTATTCAAACGTATTGTTCGGTTTGTAAGCCTCGTACTGAACGAATACGTGTATAGTTTCAGCCCTAGAAACTAATAACCGTAGCTGTGGCGCCATCATGAGGTGATAAGGTGGTATTTCAGCTGCAGCACAGCAGTGAAGGCCCAGGTATAAAATGCACGGCCCGCCACTGGCGGGCACAGCTTACGGGATCAAGGAAACACGGACATGGACTAGAGGAGCCGGGGATCAAACCTCCGACCCTCTGACTGAAGGACAACCTACCACTGAGCCACAGTTGCCCCTAATTAAAGAACTCGATTCGCTGATGATAACAGAGATGCGGTTGAAAGCTCTTGAAAAAAGGCAAAAGTTACGATTTTTCTTTTCCATGATTGGATGATGGACAAGTGATGTAACTTACAAGCAGGCATGATGGACACCTCAGCAGTCACAATACTCTTCACTCCCAGGTTGGACAGAGCTCCTCTCACCAGACCACAGCTGAAGGCCAGATACTGCAGAGAGACACACACATCTGCGTCATAAGAGGAGTAAGGATGTCACATAGAGGCATGTCTGATGGACATCAGCTATATAAATCCTGATTAATGTGTGTTTGCTGTGGGTACAGTGATCTACTAAAAGACTGAAAATGGACAGCCATGAATGAACTAAAGAAAAACAGCAGTGTGTGTACGCGTAAAGGAGGTTAAGGTTTAAACTGCATCATGCTGAAGGAGGTTGTCTAAATCCTATCCAATTATCTACATTACAAGAAACACCAAAGGTGAGCTGTGACACAGGCTCATACAACTCTAGCTGTGTACTGTCAGCCTGTTAACGAAACTAAAATATAAAGAAGATGAAGTGTGATTTGACAGCAGATGCTCAATATTAGAAGAGTTGGATTGTGAGCAGGATGTGTCTGCACCTGAAGGTAACAAAGGTAACATGAGTAACCTGCAGGCTATTGGCTTACAGCTAATCAACCTACACTGTGCAATGTTGCTCATTTAAAAGTGATCTTAATGGGACTCTGGAGCAGGTCTGGGATCAGCTGCCTCACAAACAGGAAACTGCAGAAAGTCATAATAAAGCACCTTTGGGGCGTGTTCCAGGTACTGCTTCCCAGCTGACAGCTGACTCAGCAATCGGAACTTGTTGTCCTGGAGAACATAGATGCCCTAAAACAGCATTCAGCAGTACAGCTGGTGAATAACAGATATGTATTTGTGTATTATGCATGTTTGAGACAAAATGAATGATGTCAGTTTGTCAGGCTGCTGATAAGCTGCTGTATGAATGAGAGTAACTACAGAGAGCTTGCCTGGTGGTTGGTTCGAAGGTTGTCGATTTGCTTCTTGAACACGCAGGTCCAGAAGTCTTTGCAGACAAACTTCATGACGTCCAGCTCGTCTTTGAACCGTGCTGTGTCTTTTGTAAGTCTGGAGAAAAGGAAAAGCTGTTCACATGAAGTCCTTGACATGAAGCTTGGCACTGTTGGTACCAATGTGTTAGTCCCACTTCTCAGCTCAGTCGGTGGCTATATACCTTATGCACTATGCAGTGTCATTCAGTCTTTTGTAAAACAGCTGGTCACTGCAGTTTAAGTCAAGCAGAGCTCAAACAACAGGAGATGATGCATGTACTTGGGGACTATTCTCCACAGTGGTTTCTCTAGTGAGTTCATGTGGCAGCAGGGCGGTGTATGTAATGAACTACAGTGTGTGTTCATGGTAGGGGTGTCACGGATCACAAACCTCACGGTTCGGTTCGGATCACGGTTCAGGAGTCACGGTTCCGATCATTTTTCGGATCAACAAAGAAAAGGGGAGGAGACAAACATAACTTTGCTTTCCATTTATTAATTAAAGAACTTCAAGAACACTTAAAGCAAAGAACTTTGGGCTATAGTCTTACATGAAAACAAAAATATTGAAGATGTCCAATTTGAAACAAAATGAAATAAATAAATAAAAATAATACATTCAAGAATTCTGTTAAGTTTAAGTGCAACATGATATGGATCAGGATGTTGATATCCTCGTCCTTTCATCAATATTGAAAGAAAGAAACAGCCAGTGAGCTAGCTTCCACTGTTTACACTGAACTGAACTGCTCAGCAACAACTTGGGTCTATGTTTACTTCCTGTCAGGTTATGCCATTCAAATACACAATAATGTTTACCATTACTGTGACATTATTTTCAAAAAGATGAGAATATCTCCATTGTCTGGGGAGAGGGTCGACCTTTCTGTGGTGATATTACTATTGGGCCTGTCTAGCTTCACTCTGATACTTCTGTCAGCACCTGAACCAGGTGTGTGTCTGTGTGACTCTCACAGAGGGGGCGTGTCTACAGCCCCGGACTAAGAATCACTCCGCCGTGGTGAAAGCAGTCTCTACAGTCTTTTCCTTCTCATAGAGGTCTGGAACAGCTTCACACTGAAGTGAGTGGATTTCGTAGCGTGGCTCAAGCATTTTAACCAGATTTAGAAATCCTTTGTTTTCTACACCGGAGTGTCCCCGTCGCTGACATGCCCGATGTTTTGCCGTTGTCGTGTGTCTTTCTCTTTAAATAACGCCTACATATCGTAACGCTTTGTCCACCACCCTCATCCGTCATTATACGTTACAGGGAAGACAAAATGTTCCCAAACTTGCGACGCCGCGGCTTCTGACGTTCCTCCGCTCGCCATGACTTCACCGTTAAATGCTTCTAAGCTGCGCCGTTCACGTGAACACACTACTGCTTTATATCTGTTCACTGACACTCTGCATTGATATTCGGGGACTTGTTACTTGAAAAGGAACAGCAGCAATAGAACTTTATTACACACTATGATGATTACACTGTAAAAAAAAAAAATACTCGATTGATCCGCGGTTCACGAGTGATCCGAACCGTGAGGGCTGATCCGAACGGATCACGGATCGATCCGTGATCCGTGACACCACTAGTTCATGGTAATGAAGGAACACGTCAGCGCTGGCTCCTTGATGTGTTTTTATACACTGGAGCAAGAACATATCAGGCTTTGATACACACACAGTACTTGGTAGTAGATACATTCAGTAGTCACGTTTCCCTTCAATTGTCAAGCGAATCTTAAGCAATTCAAGCTAACTTTTTAAAATAATGTTAACAAAAGAGTGCATTTCCATCAGATAAAGCATGTTGGAGCGTAGCTGAGTCTGAAGTCATGTTGGGCTCCTCTGTTAGCATGGCTGTAATCTGAAGGAGAGGTTATGAACTGGAAACAACAAGTCGGCATGGCCACCAAACCATGAGAGCAAATACAGAGAGGTCTTCAGGAATTTGTTTTCATTGTTCTTTCATGTCAGCTAGTACTGGCCATGTGAGATGCAGAGACTAAGACAGAATAAATGAATAACCAGGAAGCGGTGGAAACTGGTTGAATTACAACTTCCAGGTGTGTCACGTGACACCACAGGGCCCAGAAAGACAGGAGTCCTTCATGTGTCCATGGTCAAACTTCTTTCTTTTAAATCCAACTATGCTGTTTCCATACAGCTTATTTTGATGCAATACAAAGGAGTGGAAACACAGCTAGCGTTGGTTTGCCTCTGCATATCAGATTTCGTGACACTTTAAAGTATTATTATTGTAATAATTAAGTTTAATTTGTGTTGCCTCGTGCCTGTAATGGATAACAAATAAATTGAAAACTGGTTAACTGCTCATTTGGTTCCATTTACAAGGTGAGTGTACAGAAGAGTTACCTCTCCATCAGACCTGTGAGCAGTGGTGTATAAAGTACCCAAAAGCCATACTACATAAAGATACCTTACTGGAAAACTACTCCAGTAAAAGTAAAAAGTCACCTATTAGAATACTACTTGAGTAAAAGTCTTAAAGTATCTGATATTTATTGTACTTAAGTATCAAAAGTAATTTTCTGATATTAAATGTGCTTAAGTATTGAAAGTAAAAGTACAAGTAAATGCTGTTAATAAAAAAGCAAAGGGTCAGAATTTTGAGAATTATGAAGTTTATTCTTTTAAGTGCTGTGGCCACCATGACCAAGGACATGGAGCTGTGTTGAACATAATTGGGTTGGCTGTGATCCATCCAGGAGCAACAATGTTCAACATAATATATTGTACATAAGTATACTTTTGCATCTACAATGAACTTATCATCATAATTCTCCAAAAAGCAATATGCCACTATGAAGGAGTTGTAACAGTGCGTTTATAAGTATGCTCATTCCGACTAGAGGATGTAGAGGGCCAATGCATAATATTGTGTTCAGCAAAACATATCCACTTGATGCATCAGGTCAGTGTTTAGAGAAAGGACGCCTGCCTTGTAAACTCCTATGGGCCTGATTTGAACACAATAGGCAAAGGTTTTGCTCAAGCTGAATCTGCAATTGGGCGACTGCTACCATCATAACTCCATCTGATCATCCACAACATGACTCAAATTTCAAAACATGATCAATACTAAAGCAGCACCAAAAGAACAACCCAGTCATTACTTGAAACTGAAAAATGTCCTGTTCATCTTCAAAAGACAATTCTATTAGCATGTAAAGAAGTTACATTCTATTAGAATGTAGCCGGATCCGGCCCGCCACGTCATTTTATGTGGCCCGCGAATCCGGCCGGCAAAAAAAAAAAAAAATGATTTTTTTTTTTCTGATTTTTTTTCTTTTTACAAAAATTTAAAGTTAGATGTGAAAACAAAAATATCCCCATGGTCGACATTATGAGATAGAAAGTCGAAGTGATGAGATAGCATGTTGTCTGTGTGCCGACATTAAAACTATCACAACAGGTGGACAGGAGATGCAACAACCCATAAAGAGGATTTCCAACAAGTGATCGTGCCTTTCTCAACATGTGTACTTCTCTGTACTTGTAAACTCGTGGACTTGTGAAACGTCATCAGTCTCAGCCCAAGTACTGTTCCAATTCAAAGTTCACATCGAGCCAAGCACGGTCCTAATGCCCGGACGTGGCTCCGCCCATTTTACCGGGGATGCATCGGAGGTGACTTGTCTGTACTTGGGACAGCCAAATATTCCAGAATGCATGTTGCACCAGCAACAGGAAACAATGGCGGAGGAGAAATCACACAACTGGAAGTTGAAACTTTCGAAATACTACTGTTGTTAAGTCACAGAAAGTAATTTTAGGATGTTTTGAGGCGAGAAGTTAGTTGTTTAAGCACCAAATCTGTGGTCGGTTTGTCAAGATTCGAGCCGATTTAAACATCTGCTCTGACGATTTCGGAGATGTGAGGTGTTGCTAGCGGGATCTGATCCACATACATATATTTATTTTTATATGTATATATATATATATATATATATATAATTGTATGTATGTATATATATGTAAATAATAATATATCATTTTTGATTTTAAATGAAAACAAAAACAGCAGGGTTGTCATATTTAGTTTGATTGTAAAAATACTTTACAGAAAAAAACGGATTAAACTCATGAGACCAGCTGAGGTGGTGATGTCATCAAGTAAGCTGCTGTTCCAATTGTCTGTAGGGCTGCAAGAACGAATCGATAAAATCGATTATTAAAAGAGTTGGCAACGAATTTCATTATCGATTCGTTGTGTCGCGCGATTATTACGCCACTCAATAAGTCGCGGAGATGTTTGAGGAGAAAAAAAAAAGTTGAGTTGAGCCATTTGCGCCGCCGGTCTCGCCGGGGGCTATTTGTGTTCATTCGCACTGGACACGCCGGAGAGGGGGCGTGGCTTATCGCCCTGAAAGCCGTTCAACTGTCCACCATTAACCATGGAAAAAATAACCTCTATTTCTGCTTGGTACGTGTTGTGGAAGTCACAGATATCCCGGGAAACTAAACTAAATATGTTAGGAGTAGTTACATTTACACCGTCTTACATTTACAACCGGCCCTTTGAGGGCGACTGTGATGCTGATGTGGCCCCAGAGTGAAAATGAGTTTGACACCCCTGTATTAGAATGTAAAAAAGTTACATTGTATTAGAATGTAACTTCTTTACATTCTATTTGAATGTAAAGAAGCTACAGTGTATAGAATGATTCTATTGAAGTTATTCCTTTTTTAAATGTTTTAGACGAGTCACAAATCACTTTAAAAGAGTGATTATAGCTGATTTAACTTACAGACATGAGATTGATCTTCTCATGTCACTCTCTTTATACAATGATATAAATTCATCCCCGTTTTATTGATATCTTACGAAAAGTTACTCCTCATTTTTCGTGCGTTTTTCCTGCAAAAGTCCAGCAACATGAGTCTGTTTTGGCTTGTTACATGCATACTGTCTTTTCAAAATAAACTTCCATCTTCACAGGAAACAACTAAGGTTTAGGCGATGAAACTACTTAGTTAGGTTTAGGAAAAGATCGTGGTTTGCGTTAAAATATCTACGGAAGTGGCGTTGCTTAAGTACGGAAGTCACGTCACAAATAAATCAACATTGGCTTCTCGTTTCACACACGGCACAAACTGCGGCCTCCTGGAGGAAACACCAGTGTTTGTTTGACCCATCCACCTCTCCTCATCCCACCCGTCCTGTGTGGAATTCTACTCATGTAGTCGCTCGCTAGCTATAGCATGTAGCATCCTGGGCATCACAACACCGCGGCTTTGAGAGCACTTGTTTGCAATTGCGCATTAACCAATGATTTAACTTGCAAGCTAGGACCACTGATTCACCAAACCTGCTTGCTTGCAGTCTGTGTTCCACCACAGTCCCCGACGCTGCTCTCATGATTCATTTTGTTTCTGAAGATAGATTTGATTTTGTAGCTAGTAACGAAGGTTTCAGGGGAAATGTATCGGAGTCAAAGTATCAGTTTTCTTTGCAAAATGTAGTGAAGTAAAAGTAAAAGTCAACAGAAATATGAATAGTAAAGTAAAGTACAGATATCCAAAAAAACGACTTAAGTACAGTAACGAAGTATTTCTACTTCGTTACTATACACCACTGCCTGTGAGTGTACAGAATAGTTACCTCTCTATCAGACCTTGGCCCACTCTGAAGCCCATATTCTCCAGGGTGGCGATATTTCGTCCATTCTCCTGAGCGAAGGACAGAGAAGTGATGAATGACACAGGTGACGACCACTGACTGTCCGGAGGAAAGTGCAGCTTACTCACACTCTTACCGTCTCTCCGTTCTCAGCTGACTTGTAAATGTACTGAATGACTTCGTTGTGTAAGAACTGGAAAGGAGCTTCGTCTGCCATTGTTGTTCCCTAGAGGCTGCGGTTCGGTCTGTTAGCAGCTGGTTCACCGGGTCACCGACATCATGACGCCCACAGACAGACCTGTGTACAGGACCTTTCTTAACTAACGTTACACTCCAACACTAAACAAACACGTTCTTCTGCTTCCTTGTCGAGCTCGTTCACCCGCCGGTGAGGGGCTAAGCGTCTAATATCTGCACCACTACCGCCACCAGCTGGCCTGGAGGTGAAACTGCGTCATCAAAACATACAGACAAGTTCTGGAAATAGCAACAGCAAAGATAATTTAGCTTTTGTTGAACTTTTTAGCAATAATCTTTTTTTTTTTGTCTGGCGAAAATATTTGTAATGTAAAAAAGAAGAAAGCAAAGACAGAATAGATATAGTTATGTTATGTTGAACATGCAGGTCCAGAAACTATCAAAAAGTCACACATGTTCCTTCATTACCATGCATACACAGAGCTTATTTAGACTCAATCCCACATACACCGTCCTGCTGCCACACATACCAGTGCAAAATGTGGATTAATCCGCAAAAATAGTTCTGAATTTATACATCCATGTATATCCACCTGTTTGAGGAAATGGTCAATTGACTTGTACTTGTATAGCGCCTTTCTAGTCTCTTTAACACTACATGTCATCCAGCCACGTTTGTTACCAAAGTGACCAGCTGCTTTAGGAAATGACTCAGCCTTTTTGGCAAGTTTTAGAACTTTTTCTTTTTAGGTTTATGTCTTCAGAAGAAACCAATGTGCTCAGAGCTGAGAGCTCAGGAAGCTTTTAGTCTTTTCATGGGGTTTGTTGCCTTTAAGAACAATATAGAATATCACATAGCTGATGGATCAAATACATTTGCATGACAGTTTGTTGCAACTCTATAAACCACATATATATTTCAGTATTAAATCATGTCATCGAATATATGGTAATGATTTGCAGTTGAACCTTTTACATGGTTGTGGGAAAGGAAAAAAGTGTGTTGAGAGAGTAAATGACCCATTTTCAAATTGTATTTGTGAAAATCAAGATCATAGATCTAAAAACAATAAAAGCAGATAACTAAGTGTAGGAGGATGTTCTCTGTTCAGCACACAGATGGCTTGTTTGAGGAGATGTGAACATATTTTGACAATGTCTGACCTCTGACCTACTCATTGACGGGATTCACCAGTTCATGAATGTTTAAAATCAGACTGAAGACAGACACACACAAATGTTAGTTTCATTTATTGTTCCAACACTTATTTTGGAATTAAAAATCGGTGAGTACAAAAACTGCTGTCGTACACGTATGTGTACAAAACATCTTGATGTAACAAACGTCACAGAAGTGTTCAACAAGGCATTCGAAAATAAACAAAAACAAAAACAGGCATTTCAATAATTCTTCATGCAGTTCTGTACAGCTCTCCATGCGAATGGGACTCAGCTCAGTGCTTCCACCTGCTGGTGTTCAGGGGTCCTCTGGACAGTAACGGGGGTAGGAGGTGAGCCACTTCACAGGACAGTCCCTAAAAACACACACACACACTTATTGTGACACAAGTGCACTGCCTAACTGTGCTATCACTCTAGCCATTGTTGTTGTTTCTATCTATGGGCAGACATTTGCTGGATTAGAATCTGCTGAGTATTATGTGGAATTGAATTTCAAATTTCTTTTTAAGCTCCACCTTTTCTTTCCTACATTCTCATTTCCTTTCCTACAAACTCTTCTCCTTCCTTTCATTGTCTTTCCTTGTCTTGTGCAAGTTGGGAATTCATTAGTGCCTGTCTCTTGCTTTGGCTGAGGAAACAGGAGTGAACTTCAGCACTTCCAGGCCCAAATGTCTGCCCATGAACAGCACTGGACTCCTGACTCCTGAGTTTTTCTTGTGAGGGTGTTTGTACCTGTGATACTTCTGTCCCTTCCTCCTCTGGTACTCGGTTTCATCCACCGTCCACACAGCTCCCTTTCCTCCCTCCACCCGCACAAAACACTTGTGCAGGCTGAGGTTGTGCCGCACTGCATTCTGGTTAGAACAGGGACATTGTATTGTCAATAGATGGAAACTCTTTTGTTGTTGTTATCACTTAACACATGACTGAATCACAAGGCAGCAAGACTATGGCTTTTAACAGTGTAACCGTGATACCGTGATACCTGCTGCTGACTTGTCGTATTTATGAATGAGAATCTCCGATTTTTCTGAGAGCTTCAACATATCTGACTCAGCCAGAGTAAACCCAAATTTAATTTAATTTAGGCTTCATCTGCACTCATTATCATTTTCCTGTTAACTATGTAGCTTTCTATCTATGTAACAATATGACGAGCCCATTCTTAACTCTTCTTCTAGAGCTCTGATTGGTCAACTGTTTGCCTAACCCGAGGAACAGCCAGCAATGAGCACCACACACTCTTGCTCTTTTCTGGAATATGTGATGAGGAGAAGCACTTGTAGCAACCCGCCGCCAGACATTTGTTTTGACTTTGTACATTTCTGTAAATCACTGATGCATTGATGTTTCCAATCCAAAAATATGTTTCATGAATATATCTTATATCAGCCTCCTTTCACGCTTGCAGCAACACACATTGCCATCATGAAACATCGTGAAGCATCGTGAAGCATCGTGAAGCATCGTGAAACATCGTGAAGCATCGTGAAGCATCGTGACGCATCGTGACGCATCGTGAAGCATCGTGAAACATCGTGAAACATCGTGAAGCATCGTGAAGCATCGTGAAGCATCGTGACGCATCGTGAAGCATCGTGAAGCATCGTGACGCATCGTGACGCATCGTGAAGCATCGTGAAGCATCGTGAAGCATCGTGAAGCATCGTGAAGCATCGTGATGCATCGTGAAGCATCGTGAAACATCGTGAAGCATCGTGAAGCATCGTGAAGCATCGTGAAACATCGGGAAGCATCGTGAAGCATCGTGAAACATCGTGAAGCATCGTGAAACATCGTGAAACATCGTGAAACATCGTGAAACATCGTGAAGCATCGTGAAACATCGTGAAACATCGTGAAGCATCGTGAAACATCGTGAAACATCGTGAAGCATCGTGAAACATCGTGAAGCATCGTGAAACATCGTGAAGCATCGTGAAGCATCGTGAAGCATCAGTCAGGTCTAGGCAACATAACTACTTGGTTAATGTTAGTAGAAAGATCACAATTTGTATTTAAATAATAACATGACAACATAATGTAACAACTGTAACAATTGAAGTAAAATGAACTTAATATAGTGTGAAATATTCCCAACGTGACTGAGCCCTAAGAAAAAACAGTGCAGATGCATTTCAGTGTACATAGCTGATTTAGCAAGTGATATTTGCCGTAAGGCTCCAACAGTGTAATGCATATCATTTCATCAGGTGTGAATGTGTAATCTGAGTAGTTCAAACCTTCCAGGTAGCAGTGTTGTGTCTGAAGTAGAAGAACATGGTAGTGAACCAGTTGTAAATCTCATTCAGAGTGCGCTGTTTGTCGAGAGACTCCAGGATAGACTGCAAACGGTCAGACACAGTGAGAAACACACTCGGACAAGATGTGACAGGAACTGCCATCCAATGTAGAGATCAGCCACCATTGCAACAGTGTGTAGCAGAACTACAGTGCATCAAATACAGTTACTTTCAGCTGAGGCATCATTTCCCTAGTTTGAGCCATAATGTCATTCTGTCCAATTTAAACCTGAACTCAGCTTTGCATCATTGCACACACACACATACACAAGTCTACAGCTGAATGCTGTAAATTGAATTACACCTGTCTTTGTACTGATTAGGTTATAACATTATAACATGTTGTATTGGACCCATATCTTCATCCCTTCTTCAGCTCGGGATTAACCGAATATATTACCGTATACCTTTAGAGCTGACTTAAAGGTATAGTGTGTAGCATAAGGGGATCTATTGGCAGAAATGGAATATAATATTATTATGTTTTCTTTAGTATATAATAACCTGAAAATATGAACTGTTTTCATACTTTAGAATGTATATCTACATACTGAGCGGGTCATCTTCACAGAGCTAGCCGCCATGTTTCTACAGCAGCCCAGAGCAGGCAAACCAAACACTGGCTCTAGATAGTGTTCTGGTATTTTAACGTGGTCTACCGTAGTTCTCCTCCACGCTTGGCACACAGGAGAACTTCAGTTGGGTGTAATCTGCAACCTCACCACTAGATAACACCAGATTCTACACACTAGACCTTCAAACTCATTTTTGAAAGGTTAATCTAGCCATGTATCTGAATATATTTAAAGATGTTACCATGAAAAGATCCAAAAAGTAACTTTACAATTGACTGTAAAACACTCCTAAAGAGTGCAAAGTCTGCTCTCTGAAATCACCAGTGAATGCCAAAGTACATCGGTCATAAAAAGACCAGCTTTACAAATAATACAACATCTTATAAAAGAAACTCACCCATCTTATCAAGTAGGCGTAGGTGTATGGAGGTCTGATGTTGTTGTATTTGTAACATTCAATACTGGGGACCAAATCTGTACAACAACAATGATATGTCATCAATTCATGTCATCAAACACATGTGATTAAGATTATGATTATTCATCTGATCTTCTAAACTACCTTTGTGTAAATACGAGTGTGTTGGTGGGAAGCCTTAGTGTATGAATGGAAAGCAGTGAATATCACTGTACAATGTTCAGGCGTAGTTTCAAACTTGCATTACATTACATACATTCCAATATAAAGATTGAGATAACAAATTGTTCGAAATTGATAAGAGTACTGTAGCTACAAATCTCATGGATTTAATTTAGAATTTTGACGTTTTATTTTTCAGACTGCTTTCTCAAACAATCAGATAAGTTATCAGACGTACTGTATGGTGTCGGATGAATTAGGACAGAGTCAAGTTGTTTTATCTTGTGTGCTCAAGCTCATATCTATTCTATGATATTATCTTTCACAAGATGAAAAAAGTATTATCTCCTGGGACTGTGGAGGTTTCATAGAAAGAAGAACTATTAACATGTAAATATAGAATTCTGACATCAATTGAACTATTGTCAATACTAATTACAATTACTTTCTACACAAACTCCAACTGTCTATTCGAATGATGAACTGTGTTCTATCAGTTTTTTAACTGTCTCAAAGACTATAATAGTGAAAACGTAATGAATATGAAACTATGATTTAAATGGCCAGATGTGGCTGTTGAATCATGATAGTCAACATCTGTAAGGCCATTTGTGCCCTTACACATTCCAGAGCTCAGAATGTGGCACAACAACAAAATGTGTGAGCAGGTATTGCTTTATTTCTTGCTGTGGTGTTTGCTCATCAATAAACTTCCATACAAACCTGGGAGAATATGAGCAGAAGCAGCAGCCATGCTGTAGCCATGCTGGGACAACTCCTCCAGATGTTTAATGCCCCATTGTTGCACTCTGTCTCCATCTGTTACCTGGGGCTGGGGCAGGAACAGAGGAAGACTGTACGGCCACTCAGAAGCTGCCTTCAGCATGCAATGATGGAGGTGGACATCAACAGTTCAGTTTGCTTTCTTTCCAGGTCGAAGTTCATTTAAGAATTTTAACGAAATATACAAGACTTCTTAGAATTCTTCAAGCTACACTAACCCTTCTTTCATCAGACAAATAAAGCTGAAAAAACAGTGAAAGCCAAGAGCGATTGGAACCAACATACCAAATCAGTGTGTTTGTGTTCAGAGAGATGCAGATGAAGTTGCATCGCAATGAGTTTCTGTCTCTCCAGGATGAGCTGAAAGAAGAGAATGCCCATTTACATCAAATTTACCCGAAATAAGTGACTTTATAACTCCAGACTCACAGAATTTATAAGTATTAAAAAGTGGTGAGACATGAGTCATCATTATTGTAAGCTGCTCTGAGTGAAGAAGTCCACGCGGAGCTTTATATGTTTCATAATAAGTCATGATGTAGTGTAGGGAGACAGCTTACACCATGTTTTATAATAAGTCATGATGTAGGGAGATAGCTTACACCATGTTTTATAATAAGTCATGATGTAGGGAGATAGCTTACACCATGTTTTATAATAAGTAATGATGTAGTGTAGGGAGATAGCTTACACCATGTTTTATAATAAGTCATGATGTAGTGTAGGGAGATAGCTTACACCATGTTTTATAATAAGTCATGATGTAGTGTAGGGAGACAGCTTACACCATGTTTTATAATAAGTCATGATGTAGTGTAGGGAGACAGCTTACACCATGTTTTATAATAAGTCATGATGTAGTGTAGGGAGACAGCTTACACCATGTTTTATAATACGGTAAGTCATGATGTAGTGTAGGGAGACAGCTTACACCATGTTTTATAATAAGTCATGATGTAGTGTAGGGAGATAGCTTACACCATGTTTTATAATAAGTCATGATGTAGTGTAGGGAGACAGCTTACACCATGTTTTATAATAAGTCATGATGTAGGGAGACAGCTTACACCATGTTTTATAATAAGTCATGATGTAGTGTAGGGAGACAGCTTACACCATGTTTTATAATAAGTCATGATGTAGTGTAGGGAGACAGCTTACACCATGTTTTATAATAAGTAATGATGTAGTGTAGGGAGACAGCTTACACCATGTTTTATAATAAGTCATGATGTAGTGTAGGGAGACAGCTTACACCATGTTTTATAATAAGTAATGATGTAGTGTAGGGAGACAGCTTACACCATGTTTTATAATAAGTCATGATGTAGTGTAGGGAGACAGCTTACACCATGTTTTATAATAAGTCATGATGTAGTGTAGGGAGATAGCTTACACCATGTTTTATAATAAGTCATGATGTAGTGTAGGGAGACAGCTTACACCATGTTTTATAATAAGTCATGATGTAGTGTAGGGAGATAGCTTACACCATGTTTTATAATAAGTCATGATGTCGTGTAGGGAGACAGCTTACACCATGTTTTATAATAAGTCATGATGTAGGGAGACAGCTTACACCATGTTTTATAATAAGTCATGATGTAGTGTAGGGAGACAGCTTACACCATGTTTTATAATAAGTCATGATGTAGTGTAGGGAGACAGCTTACACCATGTTTTATAATAAGTCATGATGTAGTGTAGGGAGATAGCTGACACCATGTTTTATAATAAGTCATGATGTAGTGTAGGGAGACAGCTTACACCATGTTTTATAATAAGTCATGATGTAGTGTAGGGAGATAGCTGACACCATGTTTTATAATAAGTCATGATGTAGTGTAGGGAGATAGCTTACACCATGTTTTATAATAAGTCATGATGTAGTGTAGGGAGACAGCTTACACCATGTTTTATAATAAGTCATGATGTAGGGAGACAGCTTACACCATGTTTTATAATAAGTCATGATGTAGGGAGATAGCTTACACCATGTTTTATAATAAGTCATGATGTAGTGTAGGGAGACAGCTTACACCATGTTTTATAATAAGTCATGATGTAGGGCGATAGCTTACACCATGTTTTATAATAAGTCATGATGTAGTGTAGGGAGATAGCTTACACCATGTTTTATAATAAGTCATGATGTAGTGTAGGGAGACAGCTTACACCATGTTTTATAATAAGTCATGATGTAGTGTAGGGAGACAGCTTACACCATGTTTTATAATAAGTCATGATGTAGGGAGACAGCTTACACCATGTTTTATAATAAGTCATGATGTAGTGTAGGGAGACAGCTTACACCATGTTTTATAATAAGTCATGATGTAGTGTAGGGAGATAGCTTACACCATGTTTTATAATAAGTCATGATGTAGTGTAGGGAGACAGCTTACACCATGTTTTATAATAAGTAATGATGTAGTGTAGGGAGACAGCTTACACCATGTTTTATAATAAGTCATGATGTAGTGTAGGGAGACAGCTTACACCATGTTTTATAATAAGTCATGATGTAGTGTAGGGAGACAGCTTACACCATGTTTTATAATAAGTCATGATGTAGGGAGACAGCTTACACCATGTTTTATAATAAGTCATGATGTAGTGTAGGGAGACAGCTTACACCATGTTTTATAATAAGTCATGATGTAGTGTAGGGAGACAGCTTACACCATGTTTTATAATAAGTCATGATGTAGTGTAGGGAGACAGCTTACACCATGTTTTATAATAAGTCATGATGTAGTGTAGGGAGACAGCTTACACCATGTTTTATAATAAGTCATGATGTAGTGTAGGGAGACAGCTTACACCATGTTTTATAATAAGTCATGATGTAGTGTAGGGAGACAGCTTACACCATGTTTTATAATAAGTCATGATGTAGTGTAGGGAGACAGCTTACACCATGTTTTATAATAAGTCATGATGTAGTGTAGGGAGACAGCTTACACCATGTTTTATAATAAGTCATGATGTAGTGTAGGGAGATAGCTTACACCATGTTTTATAATAAGTCATGATGTAGTGTAGGGAGACAGCTTACACCATGTTTTATAATAAGTCATGATGTAGTGTAGGGAGACAGCTTACACCATGTTTTATAATAAGTAATGATGTAGTGTAGGGAGACAGCTTACACCATGTTTTATAATAAGTCATGATGTAGTGTAGGGAGACAGCTTACACCATGTTTTATAATAAGTAATGATGTAGTGTAGGGAGACAGCTTACACCATGTTTTATAATAAGTCATGATGTAGGGAGACAGCTTACACCATGTTTTATAATAAGTAATGATGTAGTGTAGGGAGACAGCTTACACCATGTTTTATAATAAGTCATGATGTAGTGTAGGGAGACAGCTTACACCATGTTTTATAATAAGTCATGATGTAGTGTAGGGAGATAGCTTACACCATGTTTTATAATAAGTCATGATGTAGTGTAGGGAGATAGCTTACACCATGTTTTATAATAAGTCATGATGTAGTGTAGGGAAATAGCTTACACCATGTTTTATAATAAGTAATGATGTAGTGTAGGGAAATAGCTTACACCATGTTTTATAATAAGTAATGATGTAGTGTAGGGAGATAGCTTACACCATGTTTTATAATAAGTCATGATGTAGTGTAGGGAAATAGCTTACACCATGTTTTATAATAAGTCATGATGTAGGGAGACAGCTTACACCATGTTTTATAATAAGTCATGATGTAGTGTAGGGAGACTAGCTTACACCATGTTTTATAATAAGTCATGATGTAGTGTAGGGAGACAGCTTACACCATGTTTTATAATAAGTCATGATGTAGTGTAGGGAGACAGCTTACACCATGTTTTATAATAAGTCATGATGTAGTGTAGGGAGACAGCTTACACCATGTTTTATAATAAGTCATGATGTAGTGTAGGGAGACAGCTTACACCATGTTTTATAATAAGTCATGATGTAGTGTAGGGAGATAGCTTACACCATGTTTTATAATAAGTCATGATGTAGTGTAGGGAGACAGCTTACACCATGTTTTATAATAAGTCATGATGTAGTGTAGGGAGACAGCTTACACCATGTTTTATAATAAGTCATGATGTAGTGTAGGGAGACAGCTTACACCATGTTTTATAATAAGTCATGATGTAGTGTAGGGAGACAGCTTACACCATGTTTTATAATAAGTCATGATGTAGTGTAGGGAGACAGCTTACACCATGTTTTATAATAAGTCATGATGTAGTGTAGGGAGACAGCTTACACCATGTTTTATAATAAGTCATGATGTAGGGAGACAGCTTACACCATGTTTTATAATAAGTCATGATGTAGTGTAGGGAGACAGCTTACACCATGTTTTATAATAAGTCATGATGTAGTGTAGGGAGACTAGCTTACACCATGTTTTATAATAAGTCATGATGTAGTGTAGGGAGATAGCTTACACCATGTTTTATAATAAGTCATGATGTAGTGTAGGGAGACAGCTTACACCATGTTTTATAATAAGTCATGATGTAGTGTAGGGAGACAGCTTACACCATGTTTTATAATAAGTCATGATGTAGTGTAGGGAGACAGCTTACACCATGTTTTATAATAAGTCATGATGTAGTGTAGGGAGATAGCTTACACCATGTTTTATAATAAGTCATGATGTAGTGTAGGGAGATAGCTTACACCATGTTTTATAATAAGTCATGATGTAGTGTAGGGAGACAGCTTACACCATGTTTTATAATAAGTCATGATGTAGTGTAGGGAGACAGCTTACACCATGTTTTATAATAAGTCATGATGTAGGGAGACAGCTTACACCATGTTTTATAATAAGTCATGATGTAGTGTAGGGAGACAGCTTACACCATGTTTTATAATAAGTCATGATGTAGTGTAGGGAGATAGCTTACACCATGTTTTATAATAAGTCATGATGTAGTGTAGGGAGACAGCTTACACCATGTTTTATAATAAGTCATGATGTAGGGAGATAGCTTACACCATGTTTTATAATAAGTCATGATGTAGGGAGACTAGCTTACACCATGTTTTATAATAAGTCATGATGTAGGGAGATAGCTTACACCATGTTTTATAATAAGTCATGATGTAGTGTAGGGAGACAGCTTACACCATGTTTTATAATAAGTCATGATGTAGTGTAGGGAGACAGCTTACACCATGTTTTATAATAAGTCATGATGTAGTGTAGGGAGACTAGCTTACACCATGTTTTATAATAAGTCATGATGTAGTGTAGGGAGACAGCTTACACCATGTTTTATAATAAGTCATGATGTAGTGTAGGGAGACAGCTTACACCATGTTTTATAATAAGTCATGATGTAGTGTAGGGAGATAGCTTACACCATGTTTTATAATAAGTCATGATGTAGTGTAGGGAGACAGCTTACACCATGTTTTATAATAAGTCATGATGTAGTGTAGGGAGACAGCTTACACCATGTTTTATAATAAGTCATGATGTAGTGTAGGGAGACAGCTTACACCATGTTTTATAATAAGTCATGATGTAGTGTAGGGAGATAGCTTACACCATGTTTTATAATAAGTCATGATGTAGTGTAGGGAGACAGCTTACACCATGTTTTATAATAAGTCATGATGTAGTGTAGGGAGACTAGCTTACACCATGTTTTATAATAAGTCATGATGTAGTGTAGGGAGACAGCTTACACCATGTTTTATAATAAGTCATGATGTAGTGTAGGGAGACAGCTTACACCATGTTTTATAATAAGTCATGATGTAGTGTAGGGAGACAGCTTACACCATGTTTTATAATAAGTCATGATGTAGGGAGACAGCTTACACCATGTTTTATAATAAGTCATGATGTAGTGTAGGGAGACAGCTTACACCATGTTTTATAATAAGTCATGATGTAGTGTAGGGAGACTAGCTTACACCATGTTTTATAATAAGTCATGATGTAGTGTAGGGAGACAGCTTACACCATGTTTTATAATAAGTCATGATGTAGTGTAGGGAGACAGCTTACACCATGTTTTATAATAAGTCATGATGTAGTGTAGGGAGACAGCTTACACCATGTTTTATAATAAGTCATGATGTAGTGTAGGGAGACTAGCTTACACCATGTTTTATAATAAGTCATGATGTAGTGTAGGGAGATAGCTTACACCATGTTTTATAATAAGTCATGATGTAGTGTAGGGAGATAGCTTACACCATGTTTTATAATAAGTCATGATGTAGTGTAGGGAGACTAGCTTACACCATGTTTTATAATAAGTCATGATGTAGTGTAGGGAGATAGCTTACACCATGTTTTATAATAAGTCATGATGTAGTGTAGGGAGATAGCTTACACCATGTTTTATAATAAGTCATGATGTAGTGTAGGGAGACAGCTTACACCATGTTTTATAATAAGTCATGATGTAGTGTAGGGAGACTAGCTTACACCATGTTTTATAATAAGTCATGATGTAGTGTAGGGAGACAGCTTACACCATGTTTTATAATAAGTCATGATGTAGTGTAGGGAGACAGCTTACACCATGTTTTATAATAAGTCATGATGTAGTGTAGGAGACAGCTTACACCATGTTTTATAATAAGTCATGATGTAGTGTAGGGAGACAGCTTACACCATGTTTTATAATAAGTCATGATGTAGTGTAGGGAGATAGCTTACACCATGTTTTATAATAAGTCATGATGTAGTGTAGGGAGACAGCTTACACCATGTTTTATAATAAGTCATGATGTAGTGTAGGGAGACAGCTTACACCATGTTTTATAATAAGTCATGATGTAGGGAGACAGCTTACACCATGTTTTATAATAAGTCATGATGTAGGGAGACAGCTTACACCATGTTTTATAATAAGTCATGATGTAGGGAGACAGCTTACACCATGTTTTATAATAAGTCATGATGTAGTGTAGGGAGACAGCTTACACCATGTTTTATAATAAGTCATGATGTAGGGAGACAGCTTACACCATGTTTTATAATAAGTCATGATGTAGGGAGACAGCTTACACCATGTTTTATAATAAGTCATGATGTAGTGTAGGGAGACTAGCTTACACCATGTTTTATAATAAGTCATGATGTAGTGTAGGGAGATAGCTTACACCATGTTTTATAATAAGTCATGATGTAGTGTAGGGAGACAGCTTACACCATGTTTTATAATAAGTCATGATGTAGTGTAGGGAGACAGCTTACACCATGTTTTATAATAAGTCATGATGTAGTGTAGGGAGACTAGCTTACACCATGTTTTATAATAAGTCATGATGTAGTGTAGGGAGACAGCTTACACCATGTTTTATAATAAGTAATGATGTAGTGTAGGGAGACAGCTTACACCATGTTTTATAATAAGTCATGATGTAGTGTAGGGAGACAGCTTACACCATGTTTTATAATAAGTCATGATGTAGTGTAGGGAGACAGCTTACACCATGTTTTATAATAAGTCATGATGTAGTGTAGGGAGACAGCTTACACCATGTTTTATAATAAGTCATGATGTAGGGAGACAGCTTACACCATGTTTTATAATAAGTCATGATGTAGTGTAGGGAGACTAGCTTACACCATGTTTTATAATAAGTCATGATGTAGTGTAGGGAGACAGCTTACACCATGTTTTATAATAAGTCATGATGTAGTGTAGGGAGACAGCTTACACCATGTTTTATAATAAGTCATGATGTAGTGTAGGGAGACAGCTTACACCATGTTTTATAATAAGTCATGATGTAGTGTAGGGAGACAGCTTACACCATGTTTTATAATAAGTCATGATGTAGTGTAGGGAGACAGCTTACACCATGTTTTATAATAAGTAATGATGTAGTGTAGGGAGACAGCTTACACCATGTTTTATAATAAGTCATGATGGAGGGAGACAGCTTACACCATGTTTTATAATAAGTCATGATGTAGTGTAGGGAGACAGCTTACACCATGTTTTATAATAAGTCATGATGTAGTGTAGGGAGACAGCTTACACCATGTTTTATAATAAGTCATGATAGTAGGGAGACAGCTTACACCATGTTTTATAATAAGTCATGATGTAGTGTAGGGAGATAGCTTACACCATGTTTTATAATAAGTCATGATGTAGTGTAGGGAGATAGCTTACACCATGTTTTATAATAAGTCATGATATAGGGAGACTAGCTTACACCATGTTTTATAATAAGTCATGATGTAGTGTAGGGAGACAGCTTACACCATGTTTTATAATAAGTCATGATAGTAGGGAGACAGCTTACACCATGTTTTATAATAAGTCATGATGTAGGGAGATAGCTTACACCATGTTTTATAATAAGTCATGATGTAGTGTAGGGAGATAGCTTACACCATGTTTTATAATAAGTCATGATGTAGTGTAGGGAGACAGCTTACACCATGTTTTATAATAAGTAATGATGTAGTGTAGGGAGACAGCTTACACCATGTTTTATAATAAGTCATGATGTAGGGAGATAGCTTACACCATGTTTTATAATAAGTCATGATGTAGTGTAGGGAGACAGCTTACACCATGTTTTATAATAAGTCATGATGTAGTGTAGGGAGACTAGCTTACACCATGTTTTATAATAAGTCATGATGTAGTGTAGGGAGACAGCTTACACCATGTTTTATAATAAGTCATGATGTAGTGTAGGGAGACAGCTTACACCATGTTTTATAATAAGTCATGATGTAGTGTAGGGAGACAGCTTACACCATGTTTTATAATAAGTCATGATGTAGGGAGACAGCTTACACCATGTTTTATAATAAGTCATGATGTAGTGTAGGGAGACAGCTTACACCATGTTTTATAATAAGTCATGATGTAGTGTAGGGAGACAGCTTACACCATGTTTTATAATAAGTCATGATGTAGTGTAGGGAGACAGCTTACACCATGTTTTATAATAAGTCATGATGTAGTGTAGGGAGACAGCTTACACCATGTTTTATAATAAGTCATGATGTAGTGTAGGGAGACAGCTTACACCATGTTTTATAATAAGTCATGATGTAGTGTAGGGAGACAGCTTACACCATGTTTTATAATAAGTCATGATGTAGTGTAGGGAGATAGCTTACACCATGTTTTATAATAAGTCATGATGTAGTGTAGGGAGATAGCTTACACCATGTTTTATAATAAGTCATGATGTAGTGTAGGGAGACTAGCTTACACCATGTTTTATAATAAGTAATGATGTAGTGTAGGGAGATAGCTTACACCATGTTTTATAATAAGTCATGATGTAGTGTAGGGAAATAGCTTACACCATGTTTTATAATAAGTCATGATGTAGGGAGACAGCTTACACCATGTTTTATAATAAGTCATGATGTAGTGTAGGGAGATAGCTTACACCATGTTTTATAATAAGTAATGATGTAGTGTAGGGAGACAGCTTACACCATGTTTTATAATAAGTCATGATGTAGTGTAGGGAGACAGCTTACACCATGTTTTATAATAAGTAATGATGTAGGGAGACAGCTTACACCATGTTTTATAATAAGTCATGATGTAGTGTAGGGAGACAGCTTACACCATGTTTTATAATAAGTCATGATGTAGTGTAGGGAGATAGCTTACACCATGTTTTATAATAAGTCATGATGTAGTGTAGGGAGACAGCTTACACCATGTTTTATAATAAGTCATGATGTAGTGTAGGGAGACAGCTTACACCATGTTTTATAATAAGTCATGATGTAGGGAGACAGCTTACACCATGTTTTATAATAAGTCATGATGTAGGGAGACAGCTTACACCATGTTTTATAATAAGTCATGATGTAGTGTAGGGAGACAGCTTTACACCATGTTTTATAATAAGTCATGATGTAGTGTAGGGAGATAGCTTACACCATGTTTTATAATAAGTCATGATGTAGTGTAGGGAGATAGCTTACACCATGTTTTATAATAAGTCATGATGTAGTGTAGGGAGACAGCTTACACCATGTTTTATAATAAGTCATGATGTAGTGTAGGGAGACAGCTTACACCATGTTTTATAATAAGTCATGATGTAGTGTAGGGAGACAGCTTACACCATGTTTTATAATAAGTCATGATGTAGTGTAGGGAGACAGCTTACACCATGTTTTATAATAAGTCATGATGTAGTGTATAGGAGACAGCTTACACCATGTTTTATAATAAGTCATGATGTAGTGTAGGGAGACAGCTTACACCATGTTTTATAATAAGTCATGATGTAGTGTAGGGAGACAGCTTACACCATGTTTTATAATAAGTCATGATGTAGGGCGATAGCTTACACCATGTTTTATAATAAGTCATGATGTAGTGTAGGGAGATAGCTTACACCATGTTTTATAATAAGTCATGATGTAGTGTAGGGAGACAGCTTACACCATGTTTTATAATAAGTCATGATGTAGTGTAGGGAGACAGCTTACACCATGTTTTATAATAAGTCATGATGTAGTGTAGGGAGACAGCTTACACCATGTTTTATAATAAGTAATGATGTAGTGTAGGGAGACAGCTTACACCATGTTTTATAATAAGTAATGATGTAGTGTAGGGAGACTAGCTTACACCATGTTTTATAATAAGTAATGATGTAGTGTAGGGAGACAGCTTACACCATGTTTTATAATAAGTAATGATGTAGTGTAGGGAGACAGCTTACACCATGTTTTATAATAAGTCATGATGTAGTGTAGGGAGACAGCTTACACCATGTTTTATAATAAGTCATGATGTAGTGTAGGGAGACAGCTTACACCATGTTTTATAATAAGTCATGATGTAGTGTAGGGAGACAGCTTACACCATGTTTTATAATAAGTCATGATGTAGGGAGACAGCTTACACCATGTTTTATAATAAGTCATGATGTAGTGTAGGGAGACAGCTTACACCATGTTTTATAATAAGTCATGATGTAGTGTAGGGAGACAGCTTACACCATGTTTTATAATAAGTCATGATGTAGTGTAGGGAGACAGCTTACACCATGTTTTATAATAAGTCATGATGTAGTGTAGGGAGATAGCTTACACCATGTTTTATAATAAGTCATGATGTAGTGTAGGGAGACAGCTTACACCATGTTTTATAATAAGTCATGATGTAGTGTAGGGAGACAGCTTACACCATGTTTTATAATAAGTCATGATGTAGTGTAGGGAGACAGCTTACACCATGTTTTATAATAAGTCATGATGTAGGGAGACAGCTTACACCATGTTTTATAATAAGTCATGATGTAGTGTAGGGAGACAGCTTACACCATGTTTTATAATAAGTCATGATGTAGTGTAGGGAGATAGCTTACACCATGTTTTATAATAAGTCATGATGTAGTGTAGGGAGATAGCTTACACCATGTTTTATAATAAGTCATGATGTAGTGTAGGGAAATAGCTTACACCATGTTTTATAATAAGTAATGATGTAGTGTAGGGAGACAGCTTACACCATGTTTTATAATAAGTCATGATGTAGTGTAGGGAGATAGCTTACACCATGTTTTATAATAAGTAATGATGTAGTGTAGGGAGACAGCTTACACCATGTTTTATAATAAGTCATGATGTAGTGTAGGGAGACAGCTTACACCATGTTTTATAATAAGTAATGATGTAGGGAGACAGCTTACACCATGTTTTATAATAAGTCATGATGTAGTGTAGGGAGATAGCTTACACCATGTTTTATAATAAGTCATGATGTAGTGTAGGGAGACAGCTTACACCATGTTTTATAATAAGTCATGATGTAGTGTAGGGAGACAGCTTACACCATGTTTTATAATAAGTCATGATGTAGTGTAGGGAGACAGCTTACACCATGTTTTATAATAAGTCATGATGTAGTGTAGGGAGATAGCTTACACCATGTTTTATAATAAGTCATGATGTAGTGTAGGGAGACAGCTTACACCATGTTTTATAATAAGTCATGATGTAGTGTAGGGAGACAGCTTACACCATGTTTTATAATAAGTCATGATGTAGGGAGACAGCTTACACCATGTTTTATAATAAGTCATGATGTAGTGTAGGGAGACAGCTTACACCATGTTTTATAATAAGTCATGATGTAGTGTAGGGAGACAGCTTACACCATGTTTTATAATAAGTCATGATGTAGTGTAGGGAGACAGCTTACACCATGTTTTATAATAAGTCATGATGTAGTGTAGGGAGACAGCTTACACCATGTTTTATAATAAGTCATGATGTAGTGTAGGGAGACAGCTTACACCATGTTTTATAATAAGTCATGATGTAGTGTAGGGAGACAGCTTACACCATGTTTTATAATAAGTCATGATGTAGTGTAGGGAGACAGCTTACACCATGTTTTATAATAAGTCATGATGTAGTGTAGGGAGACAGCTTACACCATGTTTTATAATAAGTCATGATGTAGTGTAGGGAGACAGCTTACACCATGTTTTATAATAAGTCATGATGTAGTGTAGGGAGACAGCTTACACCATGTTTTATAATAAGTCATGATGTAGTGTAGGGAGACAGCTTACACCATGTTTTATAATAAGTCATGATGTAGTGTAGGGAGACAGCTTACACCATGTTTTATAATAAGTCATGATGTAGTGTAGGGAGACAGCTTACACCATGTTTTATAATAAGTCATGATGTAGTGTAGGGAGACAGCTTACACCATGTTTTATAATAAGTCATGATGTAGTGTAGGGAGACAGCTTACACCATGTTTTATAATAAGTCATGATGTAGTGTAGGGAGACAGCTTACACCATGTTTTATAATAAGTCATGATGTAGTGTAGGGAGACAGCTTACACCATGTTTTATAATAAGTCATGATGTAGTGTAGGGAGATAGCTTACACCATGTTTTATAATAAGTCATGATGTAGTGTAGGGAGATAGCTTACACCATGTTTTATAATAAGTCATGATGTAGTGTAGGGAGACAGCTTACACCATGTTTTATAATAAGTCATGATGTAGTGTAGGGAGACAGCTTACACCATGTTTTATAATAAGTCATGATGTAGTGTAGGGAGACAGCTTACACCATGTTTTATAATAAGTCATGATGTAGTGTAGGGAGACAGCTTACACCATGTTTTATAATAAGTCATGATGTAGTGTAGGGAGACAGCTTACACCATGTTTTATAATAAGTCATGATGTAGTGTAGGGAGACAGCTTACACCATGTTTTATAATAAGTCATGATGTAGTGTAGGGAGACAGCTTACACCATGTTTTATAATAAGTCATGATGTAGGGAGACAGCTTACACCATGTTTTATAATAAGTCATGATGTAGTGTAGGGAGACAGCTTACACCATGTTTTATAATAAGTCATGATGTAGTGTAGGGAGACAGCTTACACCATGTTTTATAATAAGTCATGATGTAGTGTAGGGAGACTAGCTTACACCATGTTTTATAATAAGTCATGATGTAGTGTAGGGAGATAGCTTACACCATGTTTTATAATAAGTCATGATGTAGTGTAGGGAGACAGCTTACACCATGTTTTATAATAAGTCATGATGTAGTGTAGGGAGATAGCTTACAACATGTTTTATAATAAGTCATGATGTAGTGTAGGGAGACAGCTTACACCATGTTTTATAATAAGTCATGATGTAGTGTAGGGAGACAGCTTACACCATGTTTTATAATAAGTCATGATGTAGTGTAGGGAGACAGCTTACACCATGTTTTATAATAAGTCATGATGTAGTGTAGGGAGACAGCTTACACCATGTTTTATAATAAGTCATGATGTAGTGTAGGGAGACAGCTTACACCATGTTTTATAATAAGTCATGATGTAGTGTAGGGAGACAGCTTACACCATGTTTTATAATAAGTCATGATGTAGTGTAGGGAGACAGCTTACACCATGTTTTATAATAAGTCATGATGTAGTGTAGGGAGACAGCTTACACCATGTTTTATAATAAGTCATGATGTAGTGTAGGGAGACAGCTTACACCATGTTTTATAATAAGTCATGATGTAGTGTAGGGAGACAGCTTACACCATGTTTTATAATAAGTCATGATGTAGTGTAGGGAGACAGCTTACACCATGTTTTATAATAAGTCATGATGTAGTGTAGGGAGACAGCTTACACCATGTTTTATAATAAGTCATGATGTAGTGTAGGGAGATAGCTTACACCATGTTTTATAATAAGTCATGATGTAGTGTAGGGAGATAGCTTACACCATGTTTTATAATAAGTCATGATGTAGTGTAGGGAGACAGCTTACACCATGTTTTATAATAAGTCATGATGTAGGGAGACAGCTTACACCATGTTTTATAATAAGTCATGATGTAGTGTAGGGAGATAGCTTACACCATGTTTTATAATAAGTCATGATGTAGTGTAGGGAGACAGCTTACACCATGTTTTATAATAAGTCATGATGTAGTGTAGGGAGACAGCTTACACCATGTTTTATAATAAGTCATGATGTAGTGTAGGGAGACAGCTTACACCATGTTTTATAATAAGTCATGATGTAGTGTAGGGAGACAGCTTACACCATGTTTTATAATAAGTCATGATGTAGTGTAGGGAGACAGCTTACACCATGTTTTATAATAAGTCATGATGTAGGGAGACAGCTTACACCATGTTTTATAATAAGTCATGATGTAGGGAGACAGCTTACACCATGTTTTATAATAAGTCATGATGTAGTGTAGGGAGATAGCTTACACCATGTTTTATAATAAGTCATGATGTAGTGTAGGGAGACAGCTTACACCATGTTTTATAATAAGTCATGATGTAGGGAGACAGCTTACACCATGTTTTATAATAAGTCATGATGTAGGGAGACAGCTTACACCATGTTTTATAATAAGTCATGATGTAGGGAGACAGCTTACACCATGTTTTATAATAAGTCATGATGTCGTGTAGGGAGATAGCTTACACCATGTTTTATAATAAGTCATGATGTAGGGAGACAGCTTACACCATGTTTTATAATAAGTCATGATGTAGTGTAGGGAGACAGCTTACACCATGTTTTATAATAAGTCATGATGTAGGGAAACAACTTACACCATGTTTTATAATAAGTCATGATGTAGGGAGACAGCTTACACCATGTTTTATAATAAGTCATGATGTAGTGTAGGGAGACAGCTTACACCATGTTTTATAATAAGTCATGATGTAGGGAGACAGCTTACACCATGTTTTATAATAAGTCATGATGTAGGGAGACAGCTTACACCATGTTTTATAATAAGTCATGATGTAGTGTAGGGAGATAGCTTACACCATGTTTTATAATAAGTCATGATGTAGTGTAGGGAGACAGCTTACACCATGTTTTATAATAAGTCATGATGTAGGGAGATAGCTTACACCATGTTTTATAATAAGTCATGATGTAGTGTAGGGAGACAGCTTACACCATGTTTTATAATAAGTCATGATGTAGTGTAGGGAGACAGCTTACACCATGTTTTATAATAAGTCATGATGTAGGGAGACAGCTTACACCATGTTTTATAATAAGTCATGATGTAGTGTAGGGAGACAGTTTACACCATGTTTTATAATAAATCATGATGTAGTGTAGGGAGATAGCTTACACCATGTTTTATAATAAGTAATGATGTAGTGTAGGGAGACAGCTTACACCATGTTTTATAATAAGTCATGATGTAGGGAGACAGCTTACACCATGTTTTATAATAAGTAATGATGTAGTGTAGGGAGACAGCTTACACCATGTTTTATAATAAGTCATGATGTAGTGTAGGGAGATAGCTTACACCATGTTTTATAATAAGTAATGATGTAGTGTAGGGAGACAGCTTACACCATGTTTTATAATAAGTAATGATGTAGTGTAGGGAGACAGCTTACACCATGTTTTATAATAAGTAATGATGTAGTGTAGGGAGACAGCTTACACCATGTTTTATAATAAGTCATGATGTAGTGTAGGGAGATAGCTTACACCATGTTTTATAATAAGTCATGATGTAGTGTAGGGAGACAGCTTACACCATGTTTTATAATAAGTCATGATGTAGTGTAGGGAGACAGCTTACACCATGTTTTATAATAAGTCATGATGTAGTGTAGGGAGACAGCTTACACCATGTTTTATAATAAGTCATGATGTAGTGTAGGGAGACAGCTTACACCATGTTTTATAATAAGTCATGATGTAGGGAGACAGCTTACACCATGTTTTATAATAAGTCATGATGTAGGGAGACAGCTTACACCATGTTTTATAATAAGTCATGATGTAGTGTAGGGAGACAGCTTACACCATGTTTTATAATAAGTCATGATGTAGTGTAGGGAGACAGCTTACACCATGTTTTATAATAAGTCATGATGTAGTGTAGGGAGACAGCTTACACCATGTTTTATAATAAGTAATGATGTAGTGTAGGGAGACAGCTTACACCATGTTTTATAATAAGTAATGATGTAGTGTAGGGAGACAGCTTACACCATGTTTTATAATAAGTAATGATGTAGTGTAGGGAGACAGCTTACACCATGTTTTATAATAAGTAATGATGTAGTGTAGGGAGACAGCTTACACCATGTTTTATAATAAGTAATGATGTAGTGTAGGGAGACAGCTTACACCATGTTTTATAATAAGTAATGATGTAGTGTAGGGAGACAGCTTACACCATGTTTTATAATAAGTAATGATGTAGTGTAGGGAGACAGCTTACACCATGTTTTATAATAAGTCATGATGTAGTGTAGGGAGACAGCTTACACCATGTTTTATAATAAGTCATGATGTAGTGTAGGGAGACAGCTTACACCATGTTTTATAATAAGTCATGATGTAGGGAGACAGCTTACACCATGTTTTATAATAAGTCATGATGTAGGGAGACAGCTTACACCATGTTTTATAATAAGTCATGATGTAGGGAGACAGCTTACACCATGTTTTATAATAAGTCATGATGTAGTGTAGGGAGACAGCTTACACCATGTTTTATAATAAGTAATGATGTAGTGTAGGGAGACAGCTTACACCATGTTTTATAATAAGTAATGATGTAGTGTAGGGAGACAGCTTACACCATGTTTTATAATAAGTAATGATGTAGTGTAGGGAGACAGCTTACACCATGTTTTATAATAAGTAATGATGTAGTGTAGGGAGACAGCTTACACCATGTTTTATAATAAGTCATGATGTAGTGTAGGGAGACAGCTTACACCATGTTTTATAATAAGTCATCATGTAGGGAGACAGCTTACACCATGTTTTATAATAAGTCATGATGTAGGGAGACAGCTTACACCATGTTTTATAATAAGTCATGATGTAGGGAGACAGCTTACACCATGTTTTATAATAAGTCATGATGTAGGGAGACAGCTTACACCATGTTTTATAATAAGTCATGATGTAGGGAGACAGCTTACACCATGTTTTATAATAAGTCATGATGTAGGGAGATAGCTTACACCATGTTTTATAATAAGTCATGATGTAGTGTAGGGAGATAGCTTACACCATATTTTATAATAAGTAATGATGTAGTGTAGGGAGACAGCTTACACCATGTTTTATAATAAGTAATGATGTAGTGTAGGGAGACAGCTTACACCATGTTTTATAATAAGTAATGATGTAGTGTAGGGAGACAGCTTACACCATGTTTTATAATAAGTAATGATGTAGTGTAGGGAGACAGCTTACACCATGTTTTATAATAAGTCATGATGTAGTGTAGGGAGACAGCTTACACCATGTTTTATAATAAGTCATCATGTAGGGAGACAGCTTACACCATGTTTTATAATAAGTCATGATGTCGTGTAGGGAGATAGCTTACACCATGTTTTATAATAAGTCATGATGTAGGGAGACAGCTTACACCATGTTTTATAATAAGTCATGATGTAGGGAGACAGCTTACACCATGTTTTATAATAAGTCATGATGTCGTGTAGGGAGATAGCTTACACCATGTTTTATAATAAGTCATGATGTAGTGTAGGGAGACAGCTTACACCATGTTTTATAATAAGTCATGATGTAGGGAGACAGCTTACACCATGTTTTATAATAAGTCATGATGTAGGGAGACAGCTTACACCATGTTTTATAATAAGTCATGATGTCGTGTAGGGAGATAGCTTACACCATGTTTTATAATAAGTCATGATGTAGTGTAGGGAGACAGCTTACACCATGTTTTATAATAAGTCATGATGTAGTGTAGGGAGACAGCTTACACCATGTTTTATAATAAGTCATGATGTAGGGAGACAGCTTACACCATGTTTTATAATAAGTCATGATGTGGTGTAGGGAGACAGCTTACACCATGTTTTATAATAAGTCATGATGTAGGGAGACAGCTTACACCATGTTTTATAATAAGTCATGATGTAGTGTAGGGAGATAGCTTACACCATGTTTTATAATAAGTCATGATGTAGTGTAGGGAGATAGCTTACACCATGTTTTATAATAAGTCATGATGTAGTGTAGGGAGACAGCTTACACCATGTTTTATAATAAGTCATGATGTAGTGTAGGGAGACAGCTTACACCATGTTTTATAATAAGTCATGATGTAGGGAGACAGCTTACACCATGTTTTATAATAAGTAATGATGTAGTGTAGGGAGACAGCTTACACCATGTTTTATAATAAGTCATGATGTAGTGTAGGGAGACAGCTTACACCATGTTTTATAATAAGTCATGATGTAGTGTAGGGAGACAGCTTACACCATGTTTTATAATAAGTCATGATGTAGTGTAGGGAGACAGCTTACACCATGTTTTATAATAAGTCATGATGTAGTGTAGGGAGACAGCTTACACCATGTTTTATAATAAGTAATGATGTAGTGTAGGGAGACAGCTTACACCATGTTTTATAATAAGTCATGATGTAGTGTAGGGAGACAGCTTACACCATGTTTTATAATAAGTCATGATGTAGTGTAGGGAGACAGCTTACACCATGTTTTATAATAAGTCATGATGTAGTGTAGGGAGACAGCTTACACCATGTTTTATAATAAGTCATGATGTAGTGTAGGGAGACAGCTTACACCATGTTTTATAATAAGTCATGATGTAGTGTAGGGAGACAGCTTACACCATGATTTATAATAAGTCATGATGTAGTGTAGGGAGATAGCTTACACCATGTTTTATAATAAGTCATGATGTAGTGTAGGGAGATAGCTTACACCATGTTTTATAATAAGTCATGATGTAGTGTAGGGAGACAGCTTACACCATGTTTTATAATAAGTCATGATGTAGGGAGACAGCTTACACCATGTTTTATAATAAGTCATGATGTAGTGTAGGGAGATAGCTTACACCATGTTTTATAATAAGTCATGATGTCAGTGTAGGGAGACAGCTTACACCATGTTTTATAATAAGTCATGATGTAGTGTAGGGAGACAGCTTACACCATGTTTTATAATAAGTCATGATGTAGTGTAGGGAGACAGCTTACACCATGTTTTATAATAAGTCATGATGTAGTGTAGGGAGACAGCTTACACCATGTTTTATAATAAGTCATGATGTAGGGAGACAGCTTACACCATGTTTTATAATAAGTCATGATGTAGTGTAGGGAGACAGCTTACACCATGTTTTATAATAAGTCATGATGTAGTGTAGGGAGACAGCTTACACCATGTTTTATAATAAGTCATGATGTAGTGTAGGGAGATAGCTTACACCATGTTTTATAATAAGTCATGATGTAGTGTAGGGAGATAGCTTACACCATGTTTTATAATAAGTCATGATGTAGTGTAGGGAGACAGCTTACACCATGTTTTATAATAAGTCATGATGTAGTGTAGGGAGACAGCTTACACCATGTTTTATAATAAGTCATGATGTAGTGTAGGGAGACAGCTTACACCATGTTTTATAATAAGTCATGATGTAGGGAGACAGCTTACACCATGTTTTATAATAAGTCATGATGTAGTGTAGGGAGACAGCTTACACCATGTTTTATAATAAGTCATGATGTAGTGTAGGGAGACAGCTTACACCATGTTTTATAATAAGTCATGATGTAGGGAGACAGCTTACACCATGTTTTATAATAAGTCATGATGTAGGGAGACAGCTTACACCATGTTTTATAATAAGTCATGATGTAGTGTAGGGAGACAGCTTACACCATGTTTTATAATAAGTCATGATGTAGTGTAGGGAGACAGCTTACACCATGTTTTATAATAAGTCATGATGTAGTGTAGGGAGACAGCTTACACCATGTTTTATAATAAGTCATGATGTAGTGTAGGGAGACAGCTTACACCATGTTTTATAATAAGTCATGATGTAGTGTAGGGAGACAGCTTACACCATGTTTTATAATAAGTCATGATGTAGTGTAGGGAGATAGCTTACACCATGTTTTATAATAAGTCATGATGTAGTGTAGGGAGACAGCTTACACCATGTTTTATAATAAGTCATGATGTAGTGTAGGGAGACAGCTTACACCATGTTTTATAATAAGTCATGATGTAGTGTAGGGAGACAGCTTACACCATGTTTTATAATAAGTCATGATGTAGTGTAGGGAGACAGCTTACACCATGTTTTATAATAAGTCATGATGTAGTGTAGGGAGATAGCTTACACCATGTTTTATAATAAGTCATGATGTAGTGTAGGGAGACAGCTTACACCATGTTTTATAATAAGTCATGATGTAGTGTAGGGAGACAGCTTACACCATGTTTTATAATAAGTCATGATGTAGTGTAGGGAGACAGCTTACACCATGTTTTATAATAAGTCATGATGTAGTGTAGGGAGACAGCTTACACCATGTTTTATAATAAGTCATGATGTAGTGTAGGGAGACAGCTTACACCATGTTTTATAATAAGTCATGATGTAGTGTAGGGAGACAGCTTACACCATGTTTTATAATAAGTCATGATGTAGTGTAGGGAGACAGCTTACACCATGTTTTATAATAAGTCATGATGTAGTGTAGGGAGACAGCTTACACCATGTTTTATAATAAGTCATGATGTAGTGTAGGGAGACAGCTTACACCATGTTTTATAATAAGTCATGATGTAGGGAGACAGCTTACACCATGTTTTATAATAAGTCATGATGTAGTGTAGGGAGACAGCTTACACCATGTTTTATAATAAGTCATGATGTAGTGTAGGGAGACAGCTTACACCATGTTTTATAATAAGTCATGATGTAGTGTAGGGAGACAGCTTACACCATGTTTTATAATAAGTCATGATGTAGTGTAGGGAGACAGCTTACACCATGTTTTATAATAAGTCATGATGTAGTGTAGGGAGACAGCTTACACCATGTTTTATAATAAGTCATGATGTAGTGTAGGGAGACAGCTTACACCATGTTTTATAATAAGTCATGATGTAGTGTAGGGAGACAGCTTACACCATGTTTTATAATAAGTCATGATGTAGTGTAGGGAGACAGCTTACACCATGTTTTATAATAAGTCATGATGTAGTGTAGGGAGACAGCTTACACCATGTTTTATAATAAGTCATGATGTAGTGTAGGGAGACAGCTTACACCATGTTTTATAATAAGTCATGATGTAGTGTAGGGAGACAGCTTACACCATGTTTTATAATAAGTCATGATGTAGTGTAGGGAGACAGCTTACACCATGTTTTATAATAAGTCATGATGTAGTGTAGGGAGACAGCTTACACCATGTTTTATAATAAGTCATGATGTAGTGTAGGGAGACAGCTTACACCATGTTTTATAATAAGTCATGATGTAGTGTAGGGAGACAGCTTACACCATGTTTTATAATAAGTCATGATGTAGTGTAGGGAGACAGCTTACACCATGTTTTATAATAAGTCATGATGTAGTGTAGGGAGACAGCTTACACCATGTTTTATAATAAGTCATGATGTAGTGTAGGGAGACAGCTTACACCATGTTTTATAATAAGTCATGATGTAGTGTAGGGAGACAGCTTACACCATGTTTTATAATAAGTCATGATGTAGGGAGACAGCTTACACCATGTTTTATAATAAGTCATGATGTAGTGTAGGGAGACAGCTTACACCATGTTTTATAATAAGTCATGATGTAGTGTAGGGAGACAGCTTACACCATGTTTTATAATAAGTCATGATGTAGTGTAGGGAGACAGCTTACACCATGTTTTATAATAAGTCATGATGTAGTGTAGGGAGACAGCTTACACCATGTTTTATAATAAGTCATGATGTAGTGTAGGGAGACAGCTTACACCATGTTTTATAATAAGTCATGATGTAGTGTAGGGAGACAGCTTACACCATGTTTTATAATAAGTCATGATGTAGTGTAGGGAGACAGCTTACACCATGTTTTATAATAAGTCATGATGTAGTGTAGGGAGACAGCTTACACCATGTTTTATAATAAGTCATGATGTAGTGTAGGGAGACAGCTTACACCATGTTTTATAATAAGTCATGATGTAGTGTAGGGAGACAGCTTACACCATGTTTTATAATAAGTCATGATGTAGTGTAGGGAGACAGCTTACACCATGTTTTATAATAAGTCATGATGTAGTGTAGGGAGACAGCTTACACCATGTTTTATAATAAGTCATGATGTAGTGTAGGGAGACAGCTTACACCATGTTTTATAATAAGTCATGATGTAGGGAGACAGCTTACACCATGTTTTATAATAAGTCATGATGTAGTGTAGGGAGACAGCTTACACCATGTTTTATAATAAGTCATGATGTAGTGTAGGGAGACAGCTTACACCATGTTTTATAATAAGTCATGATGTAGTGTAGGGAGACAGCTTACACCATGTTTTATAATAAGTCATGATGTAGTGTAGGGAGACAGCTTACACCATGTTTTATAATAAGTCATGATGTAGTGTAGGGAGACAGCTTACACCATGTTTTATAATAAGTCATGATGTAGTGTAGGGAGACAGCTTACACCATGTTTTATAATAAGTCATGATGTAGTGTAGGGAGACAGCTTACACCATGTTTTATAATAAGTCATGATGTAGTGTAGGGAGACAGCTTACACCATGTTTTATAATAAGTCATGATGTAGTGTAGGGAGACAGCTTACACCATGTTTTATAATAAGTCATGATGTAGTGTAGGGAGACAGCTTACACCATGTTTTATAATAAGTCATGATGTAGTGTAGGGAGACAGCTTACACCATGTTTTATAATAAGTCATGATGTAGTGTAGGGAGACAGCTTACACCATGTTTTATAATAAGTCATGATGTAGTGTAGGGAGACAGCTTACACCATGTTTTATAATAAGTCATGATGTAGTGTAGGGAGACAGCTTACACCATGTTTTATAATAAGTCATGATGTAGTGTAGGGAGACAGCTTACACCATGTTTTATAATAAGTCATGATGTAGTGTAGGGAGACAGCTTACACCATGTTTTATAATAAGTCATGATGTAGTGTAGGGAGACAGCTTACACCATGTTTTATAATAAGTCATGATGTAGTGTAGGGAGACAGCTTACACCATGTTTTATAATAAGTCATGATGTAGTGTAGGGAGACAGCTTACACCATGTTTTATAATAAGTCATGATGTAGTGTAGGGAGACAGCTTACACCATGTTTTATAATAAGTCATGATGTAGTGTAGGGAGACAGCTTACACCATGTTTTATAATAAGTCATGATGTAGTGTAGGGAGACAGCTTACACCATGTTTTATAATAAGTCATGATGTAGTGTAGGGAGACAGCTTACACCATGTTTTATAATAAGTCATGATGTAGTGTAGGGAGACAGCTTACACCATGTTTTATAATAAGTCATGATGTAGTGTAGGGAGACAGCTTACACCATGTTTTATAATAAGTCATGATGTAGTGTAGGGAGACAGCTTACACCATGTTTTATAATAAGTCATGATGTAGTGTAGGGAGACAGCTTACACCATGTTTTATAATAAGTCATGATGTAGTGTAGGGAGACAGCTTACACCATGTTTTATAATAAGTCATGATGTAGTGTAGGGAGACAGCTTACACCATGTTTTATAATAAGTCATGATGTAGTGTAGGGAGACAGCTTACACCATGTTTTATAATAAGTCATGATGTAGGGAGACAGCTTACACCATGTTTTATAATAAGTCATGATGTAGTGTAGGGAGACAGCTTACACCATGTTTTATAATAAGTCATGATGTAGTGTAGGGAGACAGCTTACACCATGTTTTATAATAAGTCATGATGTAGTGTAGGGAGACAGCTTACACCATGTTTTATAATAAGTCATGATGTAGTGTAGGGAGACAGCTTACACCATGTTTTATAATAAGTCATGATGTAGTGTAGGGAGACAGCTTACACCATGTTTTATAATAAGTCATGATGTAGTGTAGGGAGACAGCTTACACCATGTTTTATAATAAGTCATGATGTAGTGTAGGGAGACAGCTTACACCATGTTTTATAATAAGTCATGATGTAGTGTAGGGAGACAGCTTACACCATGTTTTATAATAAGTCATGATGTAGTGTAGGGAGACAGCTTACACCATGTTTTATAATAAGTCATGATGTAGTGTAGGGAGACAGCTTACACCATGTTTTATAATAAGTCATGATGTAGTGTAGGGAGACAGCTTACACCATGTTTTATAATAAGTCATGATGTAGTGTAGGGAGACAGCTTACACCATGTTTTATAATAAGTCATGATGTAGTGTAGGGAGACAGCTTACACCATGTTTTATAATAAGTCATGATGTAGTGTAGGGAGACAGCTTACACCATGTTTTATAATAAGTCATGATGTAGTGTAGGGAGACAGCTTACACCATGTTTTATAATAAGTCATGATGTAGTGTAGGGAGACAGCTTACACCATGTTTTATAATAAGTCATGATGTAGTGTAGGGAGACAGCTTACACCATGTTTTATAATAAGTCATGATGTAGTGTAGGGAGACAGCTTACACCATGTTTTATAATAAGTCATGATGTAGTGTAGGGAGACAGCTTACACCATGTTTTATAATAAGTCATGATGTAGTGTAGGGAGACAGCTTACACCATGTTTTATAATAAGTCATGATGTAGTGTAGGGAGACAGCTTACACCATGTTTTATAATAAGTCATGATGTAGTGTAGGGAGACAGCTTACACCATGTTTTATAATAAGTCATGATGTAGTGTAGGGAGACAGCTTACACCATGTTTTATAATAAGTCATGATGTAGTGTAGGGAGACAGCTTACACCATGTTTTATAATAAGTCATGATGTAGTGTAGGGAGACAGCTTACACCATGTTTTATAATAAGTCATGATGTAGTGTAGGGAGACAGCTTACACCATGTTTTATAATAAGTCATGATGTAGTGTAGGGAGACAGCTTACACCATGTTTTATAATAAGTCATGATGTAGTGTAGGGAGACAGCTTACACCATGTTTTATAATAAGTCATGATGTAGTGTAGGGAGACAGCTTACACCATGTTTTATAATAAGTCATGATGTAGTGTAGGGAGACAGCTTACACCATGTTTTATAATAAGTCATGATGTAGTGTAGGGAGACAGCTTACACCATGTTTTATAATAAGTCATGATGTAGTGTAGGGAGACAGCTTACACCATGTTTTATAATAAGTCATGATGTAGTGTAGGGAGACAGCTTACACCATGTTTTATAATAAGTCATGATGTAGGGAGACAGCTTACACCATGTTTTATAATAAGTCATGATGTAGTGTAGGGAGATAGCTTACACCATGTTTTATAATAAGTCATGATGTAGTGTAGGGAGACAGCTTACACCATGTTTTATAATAAGTCATGATGTAGTGTAGGGAGACAGCTTACACCATGTTTTATAATAAGTCATGATGTAGTGTAGGGAGACAGCTTACACCATGTTTTATAATAAGTCATGATGTAGTGTAGGGAGACAGCTTACACCATGTTTTATAATAAGTCATGATGTAGTGTAGGGAGACAGCTTACACCATGTTTTATAATAAGTCATGATGTAGTGTAGGGAGACAGCTTACACCATGTTTTATAATAAGTCATGATGTAGTGTAGGGAGACAGCTTACACCATGTTTTATAATAAGTCATGATGTAGTGTAGGGAGACAGCTTACACCATGTTTTATAATAAGTCATGATGTAGTGTAGGGAGACAGCTTACACCATGTTTTATAATAAGTCATGATGTAGTGTAGGGAGACAGCTTACACCATGTTTTATAATAAGTCATGATGTAGTGTAGGGAGACAGCTTACACCATGTTTTATAATAAGTCATGATGTAGTGTAGGGAGACAGCTTACACCATGTTTTATAATAAGTCATGATGTAGGGAGACAGCTTACACCATGTTTTATAATAAGTCATGATGTAGTGTAGGGAGACAGCTTACACCATGTTTTATAATAAGTCATGATGTAGTGTAGGGAGACAGCTTACACCATGTTTTATAATAAGTCATGATGTAGTGTAGGGAGACAGCTTACACCATGTTTTATAATAAGTCATGATGTAGTGTAGGGAGACAGCTTACACCATGTTTTATAATAAGTCATGATGTAGTGTAGGGAGATAGCTTACACCATGTTTTATAATAAGTCATGATGTAGTGTAGGGAGACAGCTTACACCATGTTTTATAATAAGTCATGATGTAGTGTAGGGAGACAGCTTACACCATGTTTTATAATAAGTCATGATGTAGGGAGACAGCTTACACCATGTTTTATAATAAGTCATGATGTAGTGTAGGGAGACAGCTTACACCATGTTTTATAATAAGTCATGATGTAGTGTAGGGAGACAGCTTACACCATGTTTTATAATAAGTCATGATGTAGTGTAGGGAGACAGCTTACACCATGTTTTATAATAAGTCATGATGTAGTGTAGGGAGACAGCTTACACCATGTTTTATAATAAGTCATGATGTAGTAGGGAGACAGCTTACACCATGTTTTATAATAAGTCATGATGTAGTGTAGGGAGACAGCTTACACCATGTTTTATAATAAGTCATGATGTAGTGTAGGGAGACAGCTTACACCATGTTTTATAATAAGTCATGATGTAGTGTAGGGAGACAGCTTACACCATGTTTTATAATAAGTCATGATGTAGTGTAGGGAGACAGCTTACACCATGTTTTATAATAAGTCATGATGTAGGGAGACAGCTTACACCATGTTTTATAATAAGTCATGATGTAGTGTAGGGAGACAGCTTACACCATGTTTTATAATAAGTCATGATGTAGTGTAGGGAGACAGCTTACACCATGTTTTATAATAAGTCATGATGTAGTGTAGGGAGACAGCTTACACCATGTTTTATAATAAGTCATGATGTAGTGTAGGGAGACAGCTTACACCATGTTTTATAATAAGTCATGATGTAGTGTAGGGAGACAGCTTACACCATGTTTTATAATAAGTCATGATGTAGTGTAGGGAGACAGCTTACACCATGTTTTATAATAAGTCATGATGTAGTGTAGGGAGACAGCTTACACCATGTTTTATAATAAGTCATGATGTAGTGTAGGGAGACAGCTTACACCATGTTTTATAATAAGTCATGATGTAGTGTAGGGAGACAGCTTACACCATGTTTTATAATAAGTCATGATGTAGTGTAGGGAGACAGCTTACACCATGTTTTATAATAAGTCATGATGTAGTGTAGGGAGACAGCTTACACCATGTTTTATAATAAGTCATGATGTAGTGTAGGGAGACAGCTTACACCATGTTTTATAATAAGTCATGATGTAGTGTAGGGAGACAGCTTACACCATGTTTTATAATAAGTCATGATGTAGTGTAGGGAGACAGCTTACACCATGTTTTATAATAAGTCATGATGTAGTGTAGGGAGACAGCTTACACCATGTTTTATAATAAGTCATGATGTAGTGTAGGGAGACAGCTTACACCATGTTTTATAATAAGTCATGATGTAGTGTAGGGAGACAGCTTACACCATGTTTTATAATAAGTCATGATGTAGTGTAGGGAGACAGCTTACACCATGTTTTATAATAAGTCATGATGTAGTGTAGGGAGACAGCTTACACCATGTTTTATAATAAGTCATGATGTAGTGTAGGGAGACAGCTTACACCATGTTTTATAATAAGTCATGATGTAGTGTAGGGAGACAGCTTACACCATGTTTTATAATAAGTCATGATGTAGTGTAGGGAGACAGCTTACACCATGTTTTATAATAAGTCATGATGTAGTGTAGGGAGACAGCTTACACCATGTTTTATAATAAGTCATGATGTAGTGTAGGGAGACAGCTTACACCATGTTTTATAATAAGTCATGATGTAGTGTAGGGAGACAGCTTACACCATGTTTTATAATAAGTCATGATGTAGTGTAGGGAGACAGCTTACACCATGTTTTATAATAAGTCATGATGTAGTGTAGGGAGACAGCTTACACCATGTTTTATAATAAGTCATGATGTAGTGTAGGGAGACAGCTTACACCATGTTTTATAATAAGTCATGATGTAGTGTAGGGAGACAGCTTACACCATGTTTTATAATAAGTCATGATGTAGTGTAGGGAGACAGCTTACACCATGTTTTATAATAAGTCATGATGTAGTGTAGGGAGACAGCTTACACCATGTTTTATAATAAGTCATGATGTAGTGTAGGGAGACAGCTTACACCATGTTTTATAATAAGTCATGATGTAGTGTAGGGAGACAGCTTACACCATGTTTTATAATAAGTCATGATGTAGTGTAGGGAGATAGCTTACACCATGTTTTATAATAAGTCATGATGTAGGGAGACAGCTTACACCATGTTTTATAATAAGTCATGATGTAGTGTAGGGAGACAGCTTACACCATGTTTTATAATAAGTCATGATGTAGTGTAGGGAGACAGCTTACACCATGTTTTATAATAAGTCATGATGTAGTGTAGGGAGACAGCTTACACCATGTTTTATAATAAGTCATGATGTAGTGTAGGGAGACAGCTTACACCATGTTTTATAATAAGTCATGATGTAGTGTAGGGAGACAGCTTACACCATGTTTTATAATAAGTCATGATGTAGTGTAGGGAGACAGCTTACACCATGTTTTATAATAAGTCATGATGTAGTGTAGGGAGACAGCTTACACCATGTTTTATAATAAGTCATGATGTAGTGTAGGGAGACAGCTTACACCATGTTTTATAATAAGTCATGATGTAGTGTAGGGAGACAGCTTACACCATGTTTTATAATAAGTCATGATGTAGTGTAGGGAGACAGCTTACACCATGTTTTATAATAAGTCATGATGTAGTGTAGGGAGACAGCTTACACCATGTTTTATAATAAGTCATGATGTAGTGTAGGGAGACAGCTTACACCATGTTTTATAATAAGTCATGATGTAGTGTAGGGAGACAGCTTACACCATGTTTTATAATAAGTCATGATGTAGTGTAGGGAGACAGCTTACACCATGTTTTATAATAAGTCATGATGTAGTGTAGGGAGACAGCTTACACCATGTTTTATAATAAGTCATGATGTAGTGTAGGGAGACAGCTTACACCATGTTTTATAATAAGTCATGATGTAGGGAGACAGCTTACACCATGTTTTATAATAAGTCATGATGTAGTGTAGGGAGACAGCTTACACCATGTTTTATAATAAGTCATGATGTAGTGTAGGGAGACAGCTTACACCATGTTTTATAATAAGTCATGATGTAGTGTAGGGAGACAGCTTACACCATGTTTTATAATAAGTCATGATGTAGTGTAGGGAGACAGCTTACACCATGTTTTATAATAAGTCATGATGTAGTGTAGGGAGACAGCTTACACCATGTTTTATAATAAGTCATGATGTAGTGTAGGGAGACAGCTTACACCATGTTTTATAATAAGTCATGATGTAGTGTAGGGAGACAGCTTACACCATGTTTTATAATAAGTCATGATGTAGTGTAGGGAGACTAGCTTACACCATGTTTTATAATAAGTCATGATGTAGTGTAGGGAGACAGCTTACACCATGTTTTATAATAAGTCATGATGTAGTGTAGGGAGACAGCTTACACCATGTTTTATAATAAGTCATGATGTAGTGTAGGGAGACAGCTTACACCATGTTTTATAATAAGTCATGATGTAGTGTAGGGAGACAGCTTACACCATGTTTTATAATAAGTCATGATGTAGTGTAGGGAGACAGCTTACACCATGTTTTATAATAAGTCATGATGTAGTGTAGGGAGACAGCTTACACCATGTTTTATAATAAGTCATGATGTAGTGTAGGGAGACAGCTTACACCATGTTTTATAATAAGTCATGATGTAGTGTAGGGAGACAGCTTACACCATGTTTTATAATAAGTCATGATGTAGTGTAGGGAGACTAGCTTACACCATGTTTTATAATAAGTCATGATGTAGTGTAGGGAGACAGCTTACACCATGTTTTATAATAAGTCATGATGTAGTGTAGGGAGACAGCTTACACCATGTTTTATAATAAGTCATGATGTAGTGTAGGGAGACAGCTTACACCATGTTTTATAATAAGTCATGATGTAGTGTAGGGAGACAGCTTACACCATGTTTTATAATAAGTCATGATGTAGTGTAGGGAGACAGCTTACACCATGTTTTATAATAAGTCATGATGTAGTGTAGGGAGACAGCTTACACCATGTTTTATAATAAGTCATGATGTAGGGAGACAGCTTACACCATGTTTTATAATAAGTCATGATGTAGTGTAGGGAGACAGCTTACACCATGTTTTATAATAAGTCATGATGTAGTGTAGGGAGACAGCTTACACCATGTTTTATAATAAGTCATGATGTAGTGTAGGGAGATAGCTTACACCATGTTTTATAATAAGTCATGATGTAGTGTAGGGAGACTAGCTTACACCATGTTTTATAATAAGTCATGATGTAGTGTAGGGAGACAGCTTACACCATGTTTTATAATAAGTCATGATGTAGTGTAGGGAGACAGCTTACACCATGTTTTATAATAAGTCATGATGTAGTGTAGGGAGACAGCTTACACCATGTTTTATAATAAGTCATGATGTAGTGTAGGGAGATAGCTTACACCATGTTTTATAATAAGTCATGATGTAGTGTAGGGAGACAGCTTACACCATGTTTTATAATAAGTCATGATGTAGTGTAGGGAGACAGCTTACACCATGTTTTATAATAAGTCATGATGTAGTGTAGGGAGACAGCTTACACCATGTTTTATAATAAGTCATGATGTAGTGTAGGGAGACAGCTTACACCATGTTTTATAATAAGTCATGATGTAGTGTAGGGAGACAGCTTACACCATGTTTTATAATAAGTCATGATGTAGTGTAGGGAGACAGCTTACACCATGTTTTATAATAAGTCATGATGTAGGGAGACAGCTTACACCATGTTTTATAATAAGTCATGATGTAGTGTAGGGAGATAGCTTACACCATGTTTTATAATAAGTCATGATGTAGTGTAGGGAGACTAGCTTACACCATGTTTTATAATAAGTCATGATGTAGTGTAGGGAGACAGCTTACACCATGTTTTATAATAAGTCATGATGTAGTGTAGGGAGACAGCTTACACCATGTTTTATAATAAGTCATGATGTAGTGTAGGGAGATAGCTTACACCATGTTTTATAATAAGTCATGATGTAGTGTAGGGAGATAGCTTACACCATGTTTTATAATAAGTAATGATGTAGTGTAGGGAGACAGCTTACACCATGTTTTATAATAAGTCATGATGTAGTGTAGGGAGATAGCTTACACCATGTTTTATAATAAGTAATGATGTAGTATAGGGAGACAGCTTACACCATGTTTTATAATAAGTAATGATGTAGTGTAGGGAGACAGCTTACACCATGTTTTATAATAAGTCATGATGTAGTGTAGGGAGACAGCTTACACCATGTTTTATAATAAGTCATGATGTAGTGTAGGGAGATAGCTTACACCATGTTTTATAATAAGTCATGATGTAGGGAGACAGCTTACACCATGTTTTATAATAAGTCATGATGTAGTGTAGGGAGACAGCTTACACCATGTTTTATAATAAGTCATGATGTAGTGTAGGGAGATAGCTTACACCATGTTTTATAATAAGTCATGATGTAGTGTAGGGAGACAGCTTACACCATGTTTTATAATAAGTCATGATGTAGTGTAGGGAGACAGCTTACACCATGTTTTATAATAAGTCATGATGTAGTGTAGGGAGACAGCTTACACCATGTTTTATAATAAGTCATGATGTAGTGTAGGGAGATAGCTTACACCATGTTTTATAATAAGTCATGATGTAGGGAGACAGCTTACACCATGTTTTATAATAAGTCATGATGTAGTGTAGGGAGACAGCTTACACCATGTTTTATAATAAGTCATGATGTAGTGTAGGGAGACAGCTTACACCATGTTTTATAATAAGTCATGATGTAGTGTAGGGAGATAGCTTACACCATGTTTTATAATAAGTCATGATGTAGTGTAGGGAGATAGCTTACACCATGTTTTATAATAAGTCATGATGTAGTGTAGGGAGACAGCTTACACCATGTTTTATAATAAGTCATGATGTAGTGTAGGGAGACAGCTTACACCATGTTTTATAATAAGTCATGATGTAGGGAGACAGCTTACACCATGTTTTATAATAAGTCATGATGTAGTGTAGGGAGATAGCTTACACCATGTTTTATAATAAGTCATGATGTAGTGTAGGGAGATAGCTTACACCATGTTTTATAATAAGTAATGATGTAGTGTAGGGAGACAGCTTACACCATGTTTTATAATAAGTCATGATGTAGTGTAGGGAGACAGCTTACACCATGTTTTATAATAAGTCATGATGTAGGGAGACAGCTTACACCATGTTTTATAATAAGTCATGATGTAGTGTAGGGAGATAGCTTACACCATGTTTTATAATAAGTAATGATGTAGTGTAGGGAGACAGCTTACACCATGTTTTATAATAAGTCATGATGTAGGGAGACAGCTTACACCATGTTTTATAATAAGTAATGATGTAGTGTAGGGAGACAGCTTACACCATGTTTTATAATAAGTCATGATGTAGGGAGACAGCTTACACCATGTTTTATAATAAGTCATGATGTAGTGTAGGGAGACAGCTTACACCATGTTTTATAATAAGTCATGATGTAGTGTCGGGAGACAGCTTACACCATGTTTTATAATAAGTCATGATGTAGTGTAGGGAGACAGCTTACACCATGTTTTATAATAAGTCATGATGTAGTGTAGGGAGACAGCTTACACCATGTTTTATAATAAGTCATGATGTAGGGAGACAGCTTACACCATGTTTTATAATAAGTCATGATGTAGTGTAGGGAGATAGCTTACACCATGTTTTATAATAAGTCATGATGTAGTGTAGGGAGATAGCTTACACCATGTTTTATAATAAGTAATGATGTAGTGTAGGGAGACAGCTTACACCATGTTTTATAATAAGTCATGATGTAGTGTAGGGAGACAGCTTACACCATGTTTTATAATAAGTCATGATGTAGGGAGACAGCTTACACCATGTTTTATAATAAGTCATGATGTAGTGTAGGGAGATAGCTTACACCATGTTTTATAATAAGTAATGATGTAGTGTAGGGAGACAGCTTACACCATGTTTTATAATAAGTCATGATGTAGGGAGACAGCTTACACCATGTTTTATAATAAGTAATGATGTAGTGTAGGGAGACAGCTTACACCATATTTTATAATAAGTCATGATGTAGTGTAGGGAGACAGCTTACACCATGTTTTATAATAAGTCATGATGTAGTGTAGGGAGACAGCTTACACCATGTTTTATAATAAGTCATGATGTAGGGAGACAGCTTACACCATGTTTTATAATAAGTCATGATGTAGGGAGACAGCTTACACCATGTTTTATAATAAGTCATGATGTAGGGAGACAGCTTACACCATGTTTTATAATAAGTCATGATGTAGGGAGACAGCTTACACCATGTTTTATAATAAGTCATGATGTAGTGTAGGGAGACAGCTTACACCATGTTTTATAATAAGTCATGATGTAGTGTAGGGAGACAGCTTACACCATGTTTTATAATAAGTGATGATGTAGTGTAGGGAGATAGCTTACACCATGTTTTATAATAAGTCATGATGTAGTGTAGGGAGACAGCTTACACCATGTTTTATAATAAGTGATGATGTAGTGTAGGGAGATAGCTTACACCATGTTTTATAATAAGTCATGATGTAGTGTAGGGAGACAGCTTACACCATGTTTTATAATAAGTGATGATGTAGTGTAGGGAGATAGCTTACACCATGTTTTATAATAAGTCATGATGTAGTGTAGGGAGACAGCTTACACCATGTTTTATAATAAGTCATGATGTAGTGTAGGGAGATAGCTTACACCATGTTTTATAATAAGTCATGATGTAGGGAGACAGCTTACACCATGTTTTATAATAAGTCATGATGTAGTGTAGGGAGATAGCTTACACCATGTTTTATAATAAGTCATGATGTAGTGTAGGGAGACAGCTTACACCATGTTTTATAATAAGTCATGATGTAGTGTAGGGAGATAGCTTACACCATGTTTTATAATAAGTCATGATGTCGTGTAGGGAGACAGCTTACACCATGTTTTATAATAAGTCATGATGTCGTGTAGGGAGACAGCTTACACCATGTTTTATAATAAGTCATGATGTCGTGTAGGGAGACAGCTTACACCATGTTTTATAATAAGTCATGATGTCGTGTAGGGAGACAGCTTACACCATGTTTTATAATAAGTCATGATGTAGGGAGACAGCTTACACCATGTTTTATAATAAGTCATGATGTAGGGAGACAGCTTACACCATGTTTTATAATAAGTCATGATGTAGTGTAGGGAGACAGCTTACACCATGTTTTATAATAAGTCATGATGTAGTGTAGGGAGACAGCTTACACCATGTTTTATAATAAGTCATGATGTAGTGTAGGGAGACAGCTTACACCATGTTTTATAATAAGTCATGATGTAGTGTAGGGAGATAGCTGACACCATGTTTTATAATAAGTCATGATGTAGTGTAGGGAGACAGCTTACACCATGTTTTATAATAAGTCATGATGTAGTGTAGGGAGACAGCTTACACCATGTTTTATAATAAGTCATGATGTAGGGAGATAGCTTACACCATGTTTTATAATAAGTCATGATGTAGTGTAGGGAGACAGCTTACACCATGTTTTATAATAAGTCATGATGTAGGGAGACAGCTTACACCATGTTTTATAATAAGTCATGATGTAGTGTAGGGAGATAGCTAACACCATGTTTTATAATAAGTCATGATGTAGTGTAGGGAGACAGCTTACACCATGTTTTATAATAAGTCATGATGTAGTGTAGGGAGACAGCTTACACCATGTTTTATAATAAGTGATGATGTAGTGTAGGGAGATAGCTTACACCATGTTTTATAATAAGTCATGATGTCGTGTAGGGAGACAGCTTACACCATGTTTTATAATAAGTCATGATGTAGTGTAGGGAGACAGCTTACACCATGTTTTATAATAAGTCATGATGTAGTGTAGGGAGATAGCTGACACCATGTTTTATAATAAGTCATGATGTAGTGTAGGGAGACAGCTTACACCATGTTTTATAATAAGTCATGATGTAGTGTAGGGAGACAGCTTACACCATGTTTTATAATAAGTCATGATGTAGTGTAGGGAGACAGCTTACACCATGTTTTATAATAAGTAATGATGTAGTGTAGGGAGACAGCTTACACCATGTTTTATAATAAGTCATGATGTAGGGAGATAGCTTACACCATGTTTTATAATAAGTCATGATGTAGTGTAGGGAGATAGCTTACACCATGTTTTATAATAAGTCATGATGTAGTGTAGGGAGACAGCTTACACCATGTTTTATAATAAGTCATGATGTAGTGTAGGGAGACAGCTTACACCATGTTTTATAATAAGTCATGATGTAGGGAGACAGCTTACACCATGTTTTATAATAAGTCATGATGTAGTGTAGGGAGACAGCTTACACCATGTTTTATAATAAGTAATGATGTAGTGTAGGGAGACAGCTTACACCATGTTTTATAATAAGTCATGATGTAGTGTAGGGAGACAGCTTACACCATGTTTTATAATAAGTCATGATGTAGTGTAGGGAGACAGCTTACACCATGTTTTATAATAAGTCATGATGTAGTGTAGGGAGACAGCTTACACCATGTTTTATAATAAGTAATGATGTAGTGTAGGGAGACAGCTTACACCATGTTTTATAATAAGTCATGATGTAGTGTAGGGAGACAGCTTACACCATGTTTTATAATAAGTCATGATGTAGTGTAGGGAGACAGCTTACACCATGTTTTATAATAAGTCATGATGTAGTGTAGGGAGACAGCTTACACCATGTTTTATAATAAGTCATGATGTAGTGTAGGGAGACAGCTTACACCATGTTTTATAATAAGTCATGATGTAGGGAGACAGCTTACACCATGTTTTATAATAAGTCATGATGTAGTGTAGGGAGACAGCTTACACCATGTTTTATAATAAGTCATGATGTAGTGTAGGGAGACAGCTTACACCATGTTTTATAATAAGTCATGATGTAGTGTAGGGAGATAGCTTACACCATGTTTTATAATAAGTCATGATGTAGTGTAGGGAGACAGCTTACACCATGTTTTATAATAAGTCATGATGTAGTGTAGGGAGACAGCTTACACCATGTTTTATAATAAGTCATGATGTAGTGTAGGGAGACAGCTTACACCATGTTTTATAATAAGTCATGATGTAGTGTAGGGAGACAGCTTACACCATGTTTTATAATAAGTCATGATGTAGTGTAGGGAGACAGCTTACACCATGTTTTATAATAAGTCATGATGTAGTGTAGGGAGATAGCTTACACCATGTTTTATAATAAGTCATTATGTAGTGTAGGGAGATAGCTTACACCATGTTTTATAATAAGTCATGATGTAGTGTAGGGAGACAGCTTACACCATGTTTTATAATAAGTAATGATGTAGTGTAGGGAGACAGCTTACACCATGTTTTATAATAAGTCATGATGTAGTGTAGGGAGATAGCTTACACCATGTTTTATAATAAGTCATGATGTAGGGAGATAGCTTACACCATGTTTTATAATAAGTCATGATGTAGGGAGACAGCTTACACCATGTTTTATAACAAGTCATGATGTAGTGTAGGGAGACAGCTTACACCATGTTTTATAATAAGTCATGATGTAGTGTAGGGAGATAGCTTACACCATGTTTTATAATAAGTCATGATGTAGTGTAGGGAGATAGCTTACACCATGTTTTATAATAAGTAATGATGTAGTGTAGGGAGACAGCTTACACCATGTTTTATAATAAGTCATGATGTAGTGTAGGGAGATAGCTTACACCATGTTTTATAATAAGTAATGATGTAGTATAGGGAGACAGCTTACACCATGTTTTATAATAAGTAATGATGTAGTGTAGGGAGACAGCTTACACCATGTTTTATAATAAGTCATGATGTAGTGTAGGGAGACAGCTTACACCATGTTTTATAATAAGTCATGATGTAGGGAGACAGCTTACACCGTGTTTTATAATAAGTCATGATGTAGTGTAGGGAGACAGCTTACACCATGTTTTATAATAAGTCATGATGTAGTGTAGGGAGACATCTTACACCATGTTTTATAATAAGTCATGATGTAGTGTAAGGAGATAGCTTACACCATGTTTTATAATAAGTCATGATGTAGTGTAGGGAGACATCTTACACCATGTTTTATAATAAGTAATGATGTAGTGTAGGGAGACAGCTTACACCATGTTTTATAATAAGTCATGATGTAGTGTAGGGAGACAGCTTACACCATGTTTTATAATAAGTCATGCTGTAGGGAGACAGCTTACACCATGTTTTATAATAAGTCATGATGTAGTGTAGGGAGACAGCTTACACCATGTTTTATAATAAGTCATGATGTAGTGTAGGGAGACAGCTTACACCATGTTTTATAATAAGTCATGATGTAGGGAGATAGCTTACACCATGTTTTATAATAAGTCATGATGTAGTGTAGGGAGACAGCTTACACCATGTTTTATAATAAGTCATGATGTAGTGTAGGGAGACAGCTTACACCATGTTTTATAATAAGTCATGATGTAGTGTAGGGAGATAGCTTACACCATGTTTTATAATAAGTCATGATGTAGTGTAGGGAGACAGCTTACACCATGTTTTATAATAAGTCATGATGTAGTGTAGGGAGACAGCTTACACCATGTTTTATAATAAGTCATGATGTAGTGTAGGGAGACAGCTTACACCATGTTTTATAATAAGTCATGATGTAGGGAGACAGCTTACACCATGTTTTATAATAAGTCATGATGTAGGGAGACAGCTTACACCATGTTTTATAATAAGTCATGATGTAGTGTAGGGAGACAGCTTAGACCATGTTGTATAATAAGTCATGATGTAGTGTAGGGAGATAGCTTACACCATGTTTTATAATAAGTCATGATGTAGTGTAGGGAGACAGCTTACACCATGTTTTAGACAATTAGTTGCACAAGCATATTCATGATGTGGTTGTAGACCTTCTAGGTTTCTGTAGCCCACCTGACTTTCCATGCACTGAACGATATCTTGCTGGACCTTCCACTGAGCAATGCTTCTGTCCCCATAACTGTGTTCAGAATGGAGATGCCTAGAACATAAAATAGTGGAAGGTTAGTTGTCCAGTGTTTGTGGGAAGTACACTTGTTTGCCATGAAACCTAAAAATCAGATGAGAAACTCAGATCTATTGGTGTCCAGTACAGAGACAGATCTGATTGTGTTTAAGTCCATTCATGTGTCTGCTTACCTTAACCAGAAGCCAGATGTAGCCCCAACCCTAACCAGTCGTCTCTGCCTTGCCTTAACTTGACGTTAACTCAAATCAAGTCTTAACACCTTCCTCTCTACTCCCTGGTCACAGATACAAGACACTGACTGTAGATGGGTGGACTGAAGTATAGTTCCCTCTGCCATCATGCTTCTGAATTCCATATCCTGATGATGTATTCATCTTTATTGTTTGCATTCATGACTGCGATGGAACTGCATTTTTAATGTGAGTTATGTATTGTTCAATGTATCTGAGTTTTAGAGGTACACATTGTGCACAATCTATGGAACACAACATAAATCCCACAGATGGCAGCAATATTGGAAAAACTATTTCGAGGTCTTTAGCAAACCGGCACTTATATAATGTTGATGAAGGCATTTTTCAAAATCGAATTGCTTGTAAACTTTCCAGAATGTGTTATTAACAATAACAAACAAACAAAAAGTACAATGTCGTCATTTATGATACTTCTAGAATCATTGAAAGATTTTTTTCCTAATGCATTCATAGATGTTAGGTAGCCCGTCATTTAAGACCCACTCTGGTCCTATTCTTGGAAAACAGCTAAAACTTGGCAACCTCACAGGACCTGTGAGGTGCTGTGTGCAGCTACTGGGTCCTCACAACGACTCAATTAGAACATTTTCAATGAAGCCTAGTTTAGCACAAACACTGGGAGCAAATGGAAGTGCTGGCCTAGTTCCATTAAAAGTCAAAAGGTGCCTCCTAACTACATGGCATCTAAACTGTTCTGTGTGCATGGTGTCCTCAGTGAGTGGTGCTGCCAGGGGGGAGCACTGGACTCAGGACTGCTGATCGTACTCTGGGTGAGATGGAGCAGCATATATGCTGATACATTTATTTTAAAGAGGCAAATAATGATTGTTAGGTAATTGTCACATTACATTACTGATATCAACTTAATCTGTACCTCCAGAAAGTTGAAAAAAACCGTTCCTAAATATGCCACACCATGAATGTAGTATACAGCCGTCGACTTACTTTAAGAAACGAGGGAAATCTTCAGACATCAGGTCACAGCCGGGCCAGCGACAGAGGCCACTCACAAACAGGGCACTGCTCTCCTCAGGTATGCTGATGAACAGAAATGTGTCAGTTATATCATCTCCTCGTGCTGTAACAGAAGTACGTTCAGACTTGTGCGGGACAAGGGAAGACCTTTGGAGAAAGAGCTGAGCCAAGAGTTGGAAGATGTTTGCACAGTGAAAAAAAGCTCCTTTTTTATGGCTTCCACATATTTCACCCTCTGCAGCAACAATGGTACAGATGTTGGGGATGCTGGCGGTCAATGATTAGCAGCGGGTTCAAGTACTAGCAGGCCAGCCAGGCTTCTTTTCTCACCCAGAAAATATCCAGCGTTCCTTGTTTTGTTTTTAACACTTTAATTCACCTTTGTGGAATCTTTCTGAGAAGCAACCTCTGGTTGTGAGAATAATGACCAACCATTTAATCATACCCTCACTAGTGAACAAGACCCCAACATACTAGAAGTGCTTCACTTGGGGCAGAGACAAAAAATCATATTGCATCAAAGTTCAGTTGCTGGCACTCATCTCTGCAACTAGTGCCACAGAACCATCGCAACCCTCAGGTCACGGAGGTGGACACTTTCACGTCTCGTCTGTCTGCACATTGAGATTCCGTCCAAACAGAATCAATGAAAAGGCTGAACCTTGATGTGGGCCAATGCCCACGAGATAGTGCTGCGGTGATAGCGATACCCCTCCCCTCCCACAAAACTCCCATGACTCCTTCAGCTGCTCACCATCACAACTCAATCTGTATTCATTCATCTCACCACATAAGGAAACTTGAATTATATATGTTCAAGATATATTTAAATTTTTTATCACACCATATTCTCAGTCAACCCATTAATTAGAAGGCAACTGATCCTGCTATCTCATGATGCATTGAGTCATTTGCATTGTTGGTCAGTCAGTTTAAATGTGAGAAAGTCACCCAGCATGCAGCCTGGCCTGGACGGAGCTCTGCTTTGGGTCGTCTCTGCTCAAGGGGACGAAAAGATGACTTTGCTTGGAAGAGGAGCCCATGTGTGGTGAAGGAAATTGGGGTAGACGGACAGCATCTACCTCTTCCTTGCAAATGGAGACGGCTGCACTATTTTCTGGATGCACTAGGGGAAGAAAGCATTGAGGTATATAACAACAATACAGCCACCGTCGATGCTGAAAATGGTCCTAACATCTGTATTCAGTTGACTTATTCCGATAAGAAAACTGATGAAAAATGATGTTGCTTGTGTGGAGCTCAGGATACTGAAGTGTCTGCGTACCGTGTTGTCTTCTGGAAGCTGTTTGGGTAAGCTGACGCAGCACTGATGGTCTCTGCTGCTTCTGCTTCATGCCTTCCATACTGGAACTCTGGAAGGACAAAAACACCAATGTCAACATGTGGATGATGTGAACATTTAATAATAGTTAATCGGGCCTCATACAAGAACATTATAGAATGTGTATCCTTTACAAGGTCTCTTAACCTGACAAACTTGTGATAGGTGGCTCATTTCAGCCTGATACATATCACTGATGATCATGAGGAGGAGCGTGTTTGTGAGATTTCATTATTACCATAATCCACATTCCTTCAACCTGTTCAACTCTGGCTGTTTTAGCCTTATTTAAAAAAAATGTCTAATGTTAATACGCCCAAAATAAATGAGGTATAGCTCCTAAAGTATGTGGCTTAGATGCATATTTCTGCTCTCCATTGAAACGCTAAGAAATATGAATCCAATTTAAGTAAACACAAGTATTACAGTTCCAGAGGAAATGGAGGCGCAAGAAGAAAGCTTAGTATAAATTGTAAATTTCAGAGCCAATATATCATTCAAATCAAGAACCCGTAGACTATGAATGAGACTGAATATCTGCTCCTAATCTTTGGCTCCTATAAATGTGATGAAAATATACTAAAATACAACATTTATGATACAATTTAAAATGATATACTGAGGTGGTCGCAATGTTATGGCCATGTTTACTGTTTCCTGGGAGTTTTAATCAAAATTGTATTCATTTCCATATAGCCATGTTACAAATAGCATAAATCTCCCCAAGATATTGAAATAGTAATAAACACAATAAATATTGCTCAATATTTATATGAGTGAAGAGCTCCATGCTATACAGGCAGAGACATTGAGGAATGCAACGGCCCACAGGCTCTGAGCGATCCACAGAACAATGATGTAGAGTTTGCTGTAATGAAGTACTAAGACCCAAAGGTTGGCTTCAGTAAACAGAGTTTCAGCCACAATGACGCCTTGTTCCCATACCTGCTGATCTGTGGAGCATCCCTGTCCACAATCACTGAGCAGATACGGAAGACTAAATCTGCCTTTGGGGGGGTTTGGGCAAAAGGTCCTTGGTGAAAGATGTAAAAATGTGATGTTTGACTGCTTTGACAGTGGCCGCTGTGTCTTCCGATGTGAAGTGAGCTCAGGTGCATTAGAAAGCTCAGAATTCATAGTTTCCAGCGATACCGATCATGCTATTGTAGAGTGACTAGAAAGTTATCCTGTATCTTTTGATCACAACTTGTTCTGTTTACCAAGTTTCTGTACAACTTTATTGTTCAAATACTTTCTAATAACACGTAGTTTGGCCAACATACAATTGGTTTACAGAGTCTGAAAGCTGAGGAACTCACATTTGTAAAACAGTATAAAATGAATATGTTCTGTAGATAGACGATTATGAAATAGCGATATTTCTTAACTACATCATGGGTTTCCCCCGGGACCCGGGCGCTCCTTTTCAGGAGGGTAAAGTACCATATACGGGCCTGTTACGCTCCATCTGTGGGCCACTTCAATTATCAATGTAACAAAATGTTACCAAAGAATGCAAAGAAGTCCTGATGCTGGAAATCAGAAGAGAACGATAGGATTTAGCAGTGTGAGGATAGTGGTATTAATGCAACCGAAACAGTTATCAAACATAGTACAGCTGCCAACGATGTGTCATCAGAGTAGCTCCATGCTGACATCAAGAGGGAACCATTGCTCATGAATTCAGATGCAAGATAACGTCTCTCTAAAGCAGGAGTCACCGGCTATCAGACGGTAGGGGATCCTATACTGTTTGGTGCAACAGAGATAATGATGGAGAGCTTTATCCGAACATATTGCCACGATATGCCAATACGAATTATGAAATGTGGCAGCCATGATAATGATAATATGGTAAACTGAATATTAGTTTTGCATCAAGTTTGTCTTGGTTTTGACTTTGATTTAGTTCATTTAAGTATTTGAAATAAATGAATTCAGATTAAGGCATTATGATTTCAAATCAAATGAGTATTTGTGCCACCTGTTGACCTGAGCAACAAGTCTAAACCAATAAAGGAGTTGTGTTGCCTTACAAAGTAAAAACTATGAACTAGACATATTTAATGCATTCTTCCAAAGCTGAGACGAGGTCATTGTTTTGCAAGTCACAAGTCTGCAAATTCAAAAGTCTGTCAATTATTTTACAGGTCCCAATACAACAATCACTGTGAAGAAGTTTCCAGAGCGTGTCTTGATTCATGATAGAGACAAATGATCTGGGAAGTGTGTTGCATGTTGTCAATTGTTGCATACCTGACTTCCTGAGGGCTCCCTGGTCTGACGAGGAGGCTGAGGAGTGGGAGGAGTAGGAGGAGTAGCAGGGCGGGGCTCCTTCAGCTGTTTGATCTTGTCATGTTGTGGTTGAGCTTGCCCACCTCTCTCACAGGAAGTCTCTGGCATCTCTGCAGTGACAGAAGTGACATTCATGCTTCACAACGCTGCAACTTGTAAAACATTTATACATACTTTTTATAAACCTGCGGTTTGGGGGCTGCTGGCTAATCTAGTTATTTTTAACAGAAAAGTGCCTCTCGCTGCTCCCCATAGTTTGAACCAGGGGTTCTCAGCCTTTTGTTACTGATTAGTAACAGACTTTGAGGGCCACCTTCCCAAATAATAAATCAATAAATGAGAAGGGAGGTTCATGGGTCGAATAAACAAAGGCCTGTAGTACGAAGTGAGTTCAACATACCCAGGGTATCTTTTGGTTGTCTGGTTTAACTAACCTTATCAACTCAGTAAGTCCACCAGCTCCTCTCAGTCTGCTTGTGAGCAGCATCTGACCAATCACAACCGTGGACACATTTTACAAATAAAGAGAAAACTATGATATCAGAGGAAGACGTAAAAGATAAAGACATAGTTCAGGAAGGAATCCCTGAGTGTGAATGTGTTTAAATCAATAGCTTCATAATATCACTGCTTCATATAGAACACCATAGATCTGAGTATGATCACATGGGTCTGTTCTCTAAGTTCATGTGTTGCTTGGATGTAGTCTTATTCTTTCCGCCGTTAGGCCGCTGGTGTGAAACAGACGTAACAATTCAAATCAATATAAAAACATAATTCATGGTAAGAAGGTTTCCTTCCATAACTTATAATAACCCACAGCAAACACTGAAGTAACCGCAGCAGAGTAACGCTGCATCCAGTCTGTGACTGTAAGACAGGACTCCAACACGTCACACTGCAACACACGGCTCACACATCATGACTATATGATATGAATATATGATGAGAGAATATATATGTTACAGAGGAAAGAATACGGCTAGAATATTGTCACACGCCATCAGAATACATCTGCAACACATGAATTTAATATAATACACACATGAAATTATAGTCAGATCTGTGGTGCTCTAGATGAAGCATTGATATTATGAATCTGTTCATTTACACATTCACACAGTCAGTGATTTACTGACAGCTGTCCTTTCTGCATTTGTCTGTTTAAACTGTTGCTGTCGGTCTGAATTATGACTTAAACGTCTTCGTACTTGTGTAATATTATGTAAGAATCCAGGTACCGAGCTGTGATTGGTCAGTAGGTGGAGCCTTTATACGAGTTGATCTCAAATCTCACACATAACCTGCAGGTTAGGTCTTCAGCATCAGTTACCATGATACACCCAGTAAGAGGTGAACCTCCGTCGTGGAACTGAAAACCAGAGTTACCCTGAAGTTACCTCTCTAACCCCAAACCTAACCTATTGAATATGAAACATATATATATATATATATATATATATATATATATATATATATATATATATATAAATAACATATATCAGAGCCTCACATGTCTCATGGAGAATCATGACCAATTATAACACTAAAGAAGTAATCATTTATGTGCAGAAATTGAAATATTATAGCATTGATATATTAAACAATCTGACGTTAACAGTGTGTCAAGAGTCAGGTAAAGGTAGCCAGCAGGCTATTTTAGTGTGACATGTCTTTAAAAATGTAATTCATTTCTGCATATAAATATTGTGAGAATCACATTCCCCTCAGCACTCTCGTGTACACAGTTGTACACATTGATTAGATTAGATTAGAAAACTTTATTAATCCCCAGTGGGGAAACTCTTTTTGGGTGTTGCTATCAGGTAGCTGCGCTGTGTATCTTAACACAGCACAGACACAGTGTCAACCATCAACCTTCTGAGACTCCTCCTCCTAAATGTATGTTTCCTTCCTCCTGACAACTCTTGGACTGTTTTCATGAAAAGAAGTGACTCAAATAAAATCGCAAACCTTTCTCATTACACATACACACACACACACACACACACACACACACACACTTGTGTTTCTTTGTTATCTGAACATGTGCGGCCAAATCCAGTCACAAAGGAATGTTTGCAAACTCACACCCCACACAAACGTAAAGCCTCCGCTGTATCTGCAGAAGACGTCAGTGATCATGCGTAACCGCTGCAGTGAGAGACACAATCTTCCAAAGTTACAGGACATATTACACCACAAGGACATGTTAAGCCCTTTCAAATCATTTCTACACACATTTCTATGTGACTTGGCAAAAGTGTGTGATTTCTAAACCTGAGGTGGCCTTTTATCATATCAAATTATTATTTTTAGATGTTATAATAACATATAATTCATGAGTCGGATCTTGATTGGGCAACTGCAAGAAAAATCCAAAGGTCACCCGGATTGGAAACATTTTAGATCCCCGAGAAACTGATCCATGAAGCTAAATCAGACTTGTATGTTACAGAGATGACTGAAGGCACCGGTAACATAAATAAAAAAAATAGTCATTTAATCTTGATAACAAAATCATTACAGACAAAATAAGTATGCTTAATATCCTAAATGGACATTTAATATCTGCAGGCCATAAATAGAGATGTCTGAAACTCCTCTGACTCGGAATAAAAGTTGCCTTTTGATCTGAACTTTACAACTTTTGCAATTATTAAAGTACAGGATGCTTTAAAAAACTGAATCAATCAGCTGGCCCTGATGCTTAAGATCTATATTTTGTACAAATTGCTGCTGAAAATATTGCGAAACCTAAAAGTCACAGAACTATAGGTCAACATCTAAACTGTCAGTTTCAGCTTATAGGTAACGAATAAGTTCCTATCAAGAACAATAAATAACATCCTCAAAGACTTACAGTCCGGTTTATGAAAAGAAAGCATCATCCTGAAACGTCATGAAACTGACTTCATGCATATTGTGTTATTGCTCGACTCTTCCTACGGCGCTGACACCGTTGACTCTGTTTTGTTACAAAGGCTGTTTTTCTGAAACCGTTCAATGGTTTGAGAACTGTTGTAGCGATAGAACACAGAATGTCCAAGCTGATGTTCCATGTCTAGCTTTTGAAGTACACACAATTGTGTCCCACAAGGGTCCATGCTGGGTGCTATATTATTCATATGTTGATATTAATATACTGTGTTGCAGTGTTAATAATGAAATATTGGATTGTTATGTGGACGACTCCAGTATGTATAGTTCTGCCTCGTCTTAAGCAAGTGTCATTATTAATTAAACTGCAATCTGTTGTTCAGAGGAATCTCTGTGAATTGAGAATTACTAAATGTTAACAAAAGCTAAATTATGTATTTTTCAAGATCGATCTTCATCATCGATCTTGAAAAAGACATAATTTATTGTTACCGTCAGAAATAAGATGATTGAATGAGTCTCAACATGAAATACCTGTTTTCCTAGGACATCAACCTTTAGTCTCTTAGTGTCTGACAGAAACCTCAGGGGGAAGTTCCTCGTAAAACAAAATGAATTCAAGCGACGCTGCTATCAGCAATTGATTATGGTGACATGTTATATATGCATGCATGTTCATCTTCACGTAGAATAGATCATGGTACATGTTTCTTTAAAGGGCCTTATCACTATTGCTTTGATCCTATTCTTTGTAAATGATCCATAATGTGTTGTGTCTTTTGAATATTATCTTGAATGTATTGGTGCTGGAACGGAACACTTGTTTGTTTTGTTGTTTTTATGAAAATGTTCCCCCTCAAAAGAGAGATTGTACATCTCAATGGGACTATCCTAGAAACATAATGAATCAGGTTAGATTATGAAAAATAGCATGAGGAATAAGTCAGAATGCAATATCAGAGCTGTGTGGTTATCTGACAATAACGCACACCCTCCAGCCAATCAGCATCCAGAACATGAAGAGATTAAAGTCAGTGGTTCAAAACATTTCCTGTTGCAGGCCTTCTGATAGAGCGGCTGTGGTTGTTCACAGGTGCACACACACACACACACACACACTGATAGCATCACCACAGCAGTCTACAGAGTGAGTGGGAGACAGCGCTGCTCCACTTCTGTGCAGCACAGTGATGTGTCGCCTGCAACCACTGGGACTTGTGTTTGTCAAAGATGCCTGGATGGTATTTCCAAGTCAGATGGAATCTTTCCTGAAGTAGTACTTTGCTACAGTCCCACTAAAACCACAATCACTTCTCTTTACATCTCTGTTTGTGTACAGACTAAACAGACAGATCCCTGTTTCAATTCTTTATGCTAAGCTAGGCTAACCACGTCCTGACTTTGCTCTGTACTTAACATCACAGCTACATGGACCTCTCTCTGGGAACATAAGCAATGAGTGTAGCAATTCAAGAAATGTGTCCATTCTTTCTCAAAGGGGCTACTGCAGCTAACCTTCCGTTCACATTTTCTGTTCGTTGACAAGTTGGTTAACTTTTCACGGCCATTCTTTACTTCCTAGTGTGACGGTCCTAGTATTCTACCAGGCTTCATCTCCCATATTCTAAAAGCATGCAGCCATGATGGTTTGGTCGTGTAAGCCCTCAGAAGCTCATATGACATGACAGATCTCTCTGAAGCATGCGATACTTTGTGTACATTACAGATGATGTAAAGTGTTCGAGCGGGTTTCTTTCTGTCAGCTGACTGTTACATCAGAGATGTCTTTAAGGCTTTAGGGAAGTGTGGATCTATACAATACAGCACACAGCCAACAGCATATGTGCAGATGCACCCCCACAGAGACAGAACTCAGTAGAAAGTGAGAGCACTCAGTTTGTGGCTTCTCACTGTCATCTCTCATTCTGGCTTTCCTCCTCGAGTGTATCTCCCCGAGTAGAAGCCCATGAAAGTCTTTGTCAAAGGGAGGAGAGCTTTAGTCACAACACTACACAAAGTGACTTGATCTGATGACTGATATTTGGTCGGTATATCTGTGAGTCAACTTCTGCCGGCCGCAAATGTGTTGAAATAAGTTCTTGTTTGGATATTGAAATCAGCCACATTAGAGTGTGGAAAGCTGCAGATGCCTCATACTGCTACTCTGATGTGTGGGTTTATTACTCACATGCTCCCATATTTCAAATCACACATCCCAATCACATTAATATGTGTAAGAGACTCTAGTTCTCAGGTCTTTGATCCGAATAACCCAATCACATATACACATCACATTTGTTCATACTGGCTCCATTTAAAAATGAACGATGTTATCAAATGAATGACTTATCTGTTCATACAACTTGTTAAAAGGTATCAAGACTGTTTCTGGGGAAGACATGTATGTACTCTCTTGCAGCTTGCCCTGAGTCAGCAGAGCTCTCAGTGGGCTGGCAGCTTGTCTCCTCCCTGGACCCTGTGAGCAGCAGATGTCTTTTATCTGAAGTAACAGTTTTACAGTTTAGTTTGACTTTAACGCTCCAATCTTTATACCATACAAGCTACATTTATTTATCTGTCCTCACAAAATAAATGATTAGCATTGAATTGGCAATAAAGAATAAAATCTGGAATATTTGTTTCAGTTTGTTTAGGAGGATGGAGCTTTGAGACCTGTACTATCAGAGTCCTGAAGGTGTGGAACAGGTCTGTATTACCAGAGTACTGAAGGTGTGGAACAGGTCTGTATTACCAGAGTCCTGAAGGTGTGGAACAGGTCTGTACTATCAGAGTCCTGAAGGTGTGGAACAGGTCTGTATTATCAGAGTCCTGAAGGTGTGGAACAGGTCTGTACTATCAGAGTCCTGAAGGTGTGGAACAGGTCTGTACTATCAGAGTCCTGAAGGTGTGGAACAGGTCTGTACTATCAGAGTCCTGAAGGTGTGGAACAGGTCTGTATTATCAGAGTCCTGAAGGTGTGGAACAGGTCTGTATTATCAGAGTCCTGAAGGTGTGGAACAGGTCTGTACTATCAGAGTCCTGAAGGTGTGGAACAGGTCTGTACTATCAGAGTCCTGAAGGTGTGGAACAGGTCTGTATTATCAGAGTCCTGAAGGTGTGGAACAGGTCTGTATTATCAGAGTCCTGAAGGTGTGGAACAGGTCTGTATTACCAGAGTCCTGAAGGTGTGGAACAGGTCTGTATTACCAGAGTCCTGAAGGTGTGGAACAGGTCTGTATTATCAGAGTCCTGAAGGTGTGGAACAGGTCTGTATTACCAGAGTCCTGAAGGTGTGGAACAGGTCTGTATTAATAGAGTCCTGAAGGTGTGGAACAGGTCTGTACTATCAGAGTCCTGAAGGTGTGGAACAGGTCTGTACTATCAGAGTCCTGAAGGTGTGGAACAGGTCTGTATTATCAGAGTCCTGAAGGTGTGGAACAGGTCTGTATTATCATAGTCCTGAAGGTGTGAAACAGGTCTGTATTACCAGAGTCCTGAAGGTGTGGAACAGGTCTGTATTACCAGAGTCCTGAAGGTGTGGAACAGGTCTGTATTATCAGAGTCCTGAAGGTGTGGAACAGGTCTGTATTACCAGAGTCCTGAAGGTGTGGAACAGGTCTGTATTACCAGAGTCCTGAAGGTGTGGAACAGGTCTGTATTATCAGAGTCCTGAAGGTGTGGAACAGGTCTGTATTAGATCTGGGGCAAAGTCCCAAAGTTGAATTTGGCTAATCTGGATTTGTGCTTTATTATTTCAACTGTGCGTTCTGAATGTACACAAAAGTGCAATGGAGATTTAAAAGTGAACTTGATCAAAATTAATATGTATAATAATGTGCAATGGAGTACATTATACTGAATTAGCAATACATGTTTGAATTCAGTCAGTTCAATTAATATATTAAAACGGCAAATTTCAGATTTTCAAAATTGATGATGAATCTTTTTGAAACACACCTGTCTTCATCCTGACAAAGCCTGATACTCTATGTACTGTAGTATTTCAGGGATACTTAAATCCAATGTTTAAAAAAGGATCTCATGCTCTCTGCGGTACTACGCTCATGATCTCAGGACCACAATATGCCGATCTCCTTGTTTTGGGTGAGCAGGTTTCTATACGTCATGTCTGTCAGAGTGGGTTCTAGGGTTCCCCACAGTCCCCAGAACAAGAGGTACCAGCACAGAGAAAATGATTTGAAATGAGAGGAGGAAGAGGAAAGAGACGTATCCTGCACAAAATGTTATCGTCACGACACCTCTGGTGTTCAGAGCACTTCAAAGTTTGACAAAAGAAAACTTCACTCAATGTCCACTGGCTTTTTCCTGAGCTTTCAACTACATCTTTCGGCCTTCCCCAGCAGAAGATGAATGTGGACTATAGATGGAGTACATGGGCCTGAAAATATATTTTTTCTAATTCATGTTTCCAAGGTTGAGAATGAACTTTCATGCCTAAATGCCTATTTTAGTTTCCATTTTTGCCGTGTGTGTGTGTGTGTGTGTGTGTACATTTCCTGCTACATGTAATCTACATGACATTTAACAACCCCAGTGAAAATGAAGCTTTTTGGTGCTTTTTGGTGAACATCTAAGTTCACCAAAGTAAAGTGTGCTTTAAAAGAGGTGCTTGAAGGATTTTCAAAAAGTGTTTGAAACCCAGCGCTCCCCAGACTGAGACAGTCCTGCATTAATGCAAGGGGCACCTTGGTGGGGGTGTGTAGCTTCAGGTACAGTGAGACATGAAAGTCTTTGGTGTGGGCCTAAAGATGGTCTGAACGCAGACTAAGTTTCCAAAGCGGACAATCCAAATGTGAAAGTACGGGGGTTTGAACTTCTCTCTCAAGCTCTAATTTCCACATGTACAATCGAGCACAACACCATGAGTATCTTAAATGTCGACTCACCCCTCTCTGTGACGGTAGGCTGCTATAGCATGATCCTCAAACTCACACGTTGGTTATATTAAAACATGGGATTTTGAAGAGTTTAAATATGTTTTAACTTATGTATTTCACTTATCACAAGCAAGACAAGACACCTGGGCCTGTGAGGAGCATTTAGCTTATAAATGTACAGAGACTATAATGGAAATAATACGGAAGATTTAGTTTTATTTTAACATAAAGGTTAAGACAAAATAATAATCATTACAAAGTCCATCTACTGTCTACTGTCACAGTAAACCAGCAAAGACAAAGAAAGAATAGAGGCAGGTCAGAAGAAACACACCTCATTCTGTGTACATTTATTTCTCTCATTATTATTCACTATCATTATTCTTCCAAAGACATCAGAGACGACCTGGACTTAATATGAGAAGACCCTGATGCTGCTGCTGCTGGATGCTCCTTGCCAACAGTCACATGTGATGTTGTTGAGGGAAACATGCTTTTTATGTATTGCAATATGTTAAATATAAACACAATTTTTGTATTGACACATCTTTAGATGATACATTTGAAATGAGTTCTGTGTTTTTTGGCGAGTGTTCTCACATGATACATGTGACTGTTTCCTGCATTCACTACAATCTGACGCAATGAAATGTGACCATAACACACAATGTTTGTGATGTTTCATAGTATTTTGCAGATGAATTACTTTAATTTCACTGTACTGAACATGTAGATCAACTTTATAATTGTTAGTGTATTTAGTGAAACTATTCCTGTGTTCATTAGATGAAGCACAGCAGAGTGCTGTAAGATCCTCATCTTAGATATCAGCACACAACTAATGAGGCCTGTTGTGTTTCTGGTCCTGAAGGCCTTTGTGCATGACACTACTTTTGTACGTGTTCATGAATTCGTGCTTTGAAATATTTGGACTATTACGACTGCACACAGACCACATTCTCAAGGTACGCTCTCACTGCACACATCCTCTGATCCTACACATGTTCTACGTCTGTTCCTTTTGCCGCTCTGGAATGATCCCAGTCACATGATTTGAAGTTTTGGAATAAAACAGTAAGTTTTGTGCTTACCGTATAACCTCCGTGCCAAACCTCCTCTTTGCCTCTGAGATACTTAGAAATGATTCAGAGGGGGAGTTATTCCACAGGAAATATGGTTTTCGGCAACTCAAACTTTCAGCAAAAGTAGAAGAGACCTCGACTGCATGGTTGTGTGATTTAGGTTGTAACTATTTAAAAAAAAGTAACAAAAGAAACAATAAAAAAGAGGAAGTGTACTTTACAATAAAATCAAAACCACATCATGTGTGCAGTTTTGAAAAGTTTGCAATTCAATTTGAAGTTTGAGTTGAGCCGTTTGAAAGAAGAACTTCTGCATCATCTTACTATCTTAAAGAAGAATGTTTCTGGTACCTGATGTTAGTACTGACACTAGAATAAAGGTATTCACTCACCTGGCGATGTCTCAGAGGAGGAGGGCACATAGAGCGGCGAGACATCCACTCAGTATTTATACCCACAGCAGGAGAAGGAGGAAAGTTAAAGCCCAGCAAAGCCAGCAAATCACAACACAATAAGAAACTGCAACGCAAACCTTTACACTTCCCCACCGCCGCTCTGACAACCTGAAACAATATGTTTGTTGGAAAGTAAACGGTTTTGTACTTGAGCAAAAAGAACAAACAAGCCGACTTTGTGCTTCTTATAGCGCCAGTGAAATAACGTCTATTTCTACACGTCTATCGTCCTTCAGTCCAAATGTGCCGAGCTTTCAGTAAACGGGTGGATGTTCTGTTTTATTTCAGTCTACGTCCATCAGGAATACATAAATCCTAACACATCTTATCTATTCTCACATTCCAGATCTATTAGAAGTGTTTAGACACAGTTCCTAAACATGACATTAAATGATGATGTAACGCACTGTAGTTGTTGCTCTTTCCCATCAAATGGGTCTTCTTTGAAGCATGAATGACAGAAAATATGCATTATAAGAAAATGAAGAAAATGTTTTCAGATAACAAAGATGGATTTCTCTAAAGTTGATCAACAAATTTAGATCAATCAAGTCTCATGTTTGTTTGTTTTCTGTCTTGAAGAATCCACTGAGTAACATTCACATCTGTATTCATATCCAGCTGCAGAGAGTTTAAACCAGCCTGGAAATATGCAAAAAAAATATTCAAAATCAAAAAGGTCAAGTTGACTTTCTGAATGTTACTGCTCTGGTCCTTAAAAGTGTTGGGTCACTAAAATCACTGATCTATCTCTGAACTTACTTTCAGCAGGAACTACTGGACTTTCCTCACTGCCCACACTCAGTGGAGGGGATGGAAACAGCTCTTTGTACAATAGGACTCAACTATCTGTTCTTTGGTTCTGTGTCATTGGAGATCATTTGGGCTTTTGTGTTTCCTCCAATACATTTAGGTAAAACGTCATTGCGGCCTGATTTATGTTCACGGCAACATTTCTCCAGTCCAGGAATACACAACACATAAAGACGTGGGCGTACAAAGAGCTGCACTTTGACACTGAGACTGGGCTTTGTCTCGTGTCCCCCATGTGTCATTAGATATACTAAACACTTATTAAGGATTAAGAGTTAAAGAAAGATGAAAAAGTCAACCTGTCCTCTACGTCCATGGCTTTCATGATATTTCACTAAGACCACCTGAGAAGACCCTGATGCTGCTGCTACTGGATGCTCCTTGCCAACAGTCACATGTGATGTTGTTGAGGGAAACATGCTTTTTATGTATTGCAATATGTTAAATATAAACACAATTTTTGTATTGACACATCTTTCGATGATACATTTGAAATGAGTTCTGTGTTTTTTGGCGAGTGTTCTCACATGATACATGTGACTGTTTCCTGCATTCACTACAATCTGACGCAATGAAATGTGACCATAACACACAATGTTTGTGATGTTTCATAGTATTTTGCAGATGAATTACTTTAATTTCACTGTACTGAACATGTAGATCAACTTTATAATTGTTAGTGTATTTAGTGAAACTATTTCTGTGTTCATTAGATGAAGCACAGCAGAGTGCTGTAAGATCCTCATCTTAGATATCAGCACACAACTAATGAGGCCTGTTGTGTTTCTGGTCCTGAAGGCCTTTGTGCATGACACTACTTTTGTACGTGTTCATGAATTTGTGCTTTGAAATATTTGGACTATTACGACTGCACACAGACCACATTCTCAAGGTACGCTCTCACTGCACACATCCTCTGATCCTACACATGTTCTACGTCTGTCAGCCTCTCTATGTCAATGACGTCCATGATATTTAACCATCTTTCCTTTACCATAACCACATAACACATGAAACATGCCTATTTTGCTGTGCATGTAATCCAACTGCAATTCTGTTGCTAATAAGAAGAATACATACTGTGCTTTAATTGTAATGCATAACATACTCACATTAGAGCTCAAATTAAAACAAAAAGATCAGTGAGGTTTAAAATGAAAAGAAAAACTTTTAGATGTAAGTTGAAGATTTTCCATTTAGATTTCCATTGAACATTTTAAAATCCAGATGAAATAATCACTGTAAAGATTGTAATCGTTGCCCAGCACTAGTAAATATGTGTGCAGCATGGGAATACTGTCCTTGCTGCCTCTTTTATCTTCTCTCATGTTTGCATTAATGCGAGTGTGTTCAACTGTTTCCTGAGGCAGAGTGATTTAGTTTTTTCTGAGTTGGTCTACCTTTTAATGTGAGATCAGTACAGTACAGTACAGTCTGTACTCAGACCACCACAGCCACCGGAGAGCCCAGGCCCTTTCTCTCAGCACACATTTTGAATTGTCATAGCAGGTGTCACTAATAACATGGACGATGGCTCTGTTTTATTCATGTGTCCGCGGTAGCTAAGCCATGACAAACTGAAGCAGCTGAATGGAATTCAGCCATCTTTTCTTTGATCACCCACCTCTGGCAAATGTCTAAAATTCTAAAATAGTAAAGCAGTATTTTCCTGTGTTGTTGCATGTTGAAGTTTCCTGCAAGTTACTTTGAATCACTGCTGACTTTTTCCAAAACACACATTTTCCTCTTGATGGGCTTTTCCTTCCTGTTGTAGACAGACAGACAGTAGACAGACGGCAGCAATATAAGGGCTCATCACTTCATTTCATTTGAGCTATTGAAGTGCTTCATTTGTTCATTTGGTTCTGATCAACTGTCACACATGAGTGATGCGTTTGTGTGCTGGAAACAGTGCATCATGTACGGCCAATACTGCATCTCGCTGCGTGAACGGTGTTAACAGTGTGGGAGAAGCTTTGATGACTACGTGTACCTGAGCATATGATGATGAGGTGAAAATGCATGTATACTGTGAATGATAACCCTCTCGGTGTTTGTGATTCAGAGTGAAAATCATATTTGGTCGATATGCCAATGATTCAGTCGTTCCCTGACGAAGGAGTTAGAGGTGAGGGCTTAGTCAGCGGATTCAGGGCCGAGTGTTTGTTTCATTAGAGGTACAGTTCCAGCACTGCCGATGACTTACTGTTGTGAAACTGTTGAATTCAGATCTTAAAAGAAAACAGGAGTATTGTCAGCTTTCTCTATATTTATTCCATCTGTGGTTTAGATATGGTTCAAAGATTTACTCATAACTTGGCCAAAGTGTGTGAATATAAAAAGTCTCGACTCACCACAGAACTACTCTGTTCTTCTCTCTTTGTCACAACTCAACATGTCAGATTATAGTTGGCAGACATACGACATCACTGGACCACTTTATATTCATGTGCCAGTTTATCAGGTGCGCCTAGCTATATATATATATATATATATACATATATATATATATATATACATATATATATATATATATATATATATACATACATATATATATATACATACATATATATATATATATATATATATATACATACATATATATATATATATATATATATATGTATATATACATATATATATATATATATATATATACATACATATATATATATACATACATATATATATATATATATA
>JAFEUB010001243.1:475000-492500 GCA_024529925.1 Ophthalmolycus amberensis
CTTGCACCATATAGATGGAATGGATTACAAAGGACATTCAAACTTGAAAGTCTCACCCCATTCGATGCATGAACGGTTCATTTTGCACATTTTTAGAGATGTGTGTGATTGTTTATGATGACTGCTTTTGTGTCTTATTTCTACTGCTGTAATCACAGATCTAGATCTCAATGACCTGATTAGATGAAGGTCCAAGTTGAAGAAAACCGTAATTTTCTTTAAAACCTGCTGATCGTCTGACTGCTCTTGTTCTTGACTTGACGTCATTATAGTGACGTCACCATGTTCACACATCGCAGCAATTCATTTAAATGAAACACTTATCCTGTAAGTATAGTATAGTAACTACTTCGGCAACTGAGCCTAGTGTGCTCTGCATTTTTACAATAATATCGGCCACAGAATTTACTTTCACCAGTCGTGATGAACTAGTAACAAGACCACCTTTACATTGAAGTTTGGAAATTCACTCAAAAATAAAAAAATGCTGTGTCTGCCGTTGTGACTTGTAAGCACCACTTTTGGCGCTTCAGTACCAGTTTATAAAATATTTGCTTTAAACAAGATGCTATTCAATAATGAATGTCTAATTTGTGTTTGAAACACCTCAGAAATATTATTTCCTGGTGTCAGAATGATCGCTCTGTGTAAACTCATCACCTCAGTCATTTTCAGTATCAACAAGCTGAAATGGTAAGAGGAAGCATTAAGAGCAGTAAGCGGGGGGGAAGCCCAGTACGGAGCCGTATGACATTCTAACAGGTGTAAACAACTTGTTCTGAGGTTATTTCTTGTGTTGTCAAAGGTCATCTCAGCAGAATGCCACAGAGGCTCAGCGGAAGCCTGAGTCCTTTCAAATCTCGACTTCTTCACAAGCGTCTGCCGTTATCATGAAGCTCATCAGCGAACCTCTTTTTATGGGACACTCAGATGGTCGCTGTACTTTTCTTTGCACCTGTTTTTGTATGTATGTGAGACGTTTCGCAAATATTTCAACGGCTACGAATTAAATAAAATAAAATCATGCACGTAGAGTGCAGGTTAGAAAGAGAATGTGAGATGGAGGTAAGAGCCCTCCCAGTGCTCTCTCGTTCCTTTTGTTTCAAGATAAATGCATTATTTCCTCACGCTGCATTTTCCGATTGCTTTGACTTTTCACAGCAAAGTTTCAATATGCAAAACTTCTGATTGAACCAAATTCTTGCCTTTGAACACAAAATGAATCACATGCTTAGTCCTCAGAATACACACACCTCACATTAGCAGAAGCTCAGGGCTTATTACCAACTGTACATATCACTGAAGTATTGCATCATGTCTATCTGACAGTGCCTTGCTGAGCAGGATGTCAAACGTGCTACTTAGGTCCCTATTTCTTCTAATGCTTTAATGATTTAACAAAGTGCAAGTCAGAAGTTGACACACGCCGTCAGTTAGTGGTGATAACAACACTCAAAATAAAATGAGTTCATATCATGGACTCATCTTGCCATTGCCATTTACATCAGGTCAGAGATCTTCTTCCACATGACTAATACTCTCCCTGCCCTTACTTGAAAAACAATAGCATGTGTTCCACCTCAGCATGACTGCAGTGATGTCATCACAGGCAAGGTCCAGAGTGTCAGCTGGACATAAGATGATTGTGGTGTTTGTACATTTTCCAACAGCCCACAGAGTAAGATCTCACGGTCACTGAGGAAGAGCGATTGGTTGATGATTGTTGGATGGAATGGAGTGTCTCCTGAGACCCTGCAGGCTGGTGGAACCTCCTATTGTCCAATAGGACACTGTAACAGCTGCTGTCCCTTCCCTCTCCACTCCTCAACCTCATAGAGGAACTTCTCAGATGCTCGCTGTTCTTTTTTTTTTTTTGCAACAATTTTTTTCTGTATGTGAGATGTTTTGCAAATGTTCCAACGGCTACAGATTAAATGCAATAAAACCGCATCCACCGAAGATGCAGGTTAAAACTGCATGAACAAAAGTAACAAATGTAGATGGAGGTATGAGCTCTCTCATTGCCCTCTAGTTCCTTTTGTTTCAAAAAAATCTATTATTTCCTCACGCAGCATTTTCCGATTGCTTTGACTCAGTTTTCACAGCAAAGTTTCAATATGCAAAACTGAAATTGATACTTACATTACTGTGAGATCAATGTTTTTTGTACGAGTTTTCTGTGACCGGTGCATGAAAAAAACAATGCTTTTACCTGGAGTGTGATAGTGTCATGAGCACATGAATATTGAGAATAAACACATTGCATTTGTGTTCATAGTATATTTACAGCATGCTACAAATTGAAATACCAAAGACTCTACACAATAGTGTGCTTCTCACATCAGGGTGCAGTTGTCTGTGTCAAGCAAAAATACACTTTTTAGAAGAGTTTGCTTTTGTAAGAGATAATAGGTATCTAGTGTTTTGTGTATATGTTGTTGTGTGTGTGTGTGTGTGTGTGTGTGTAGAGTTTTGACAACAAGGGTCCTCGTTTTAGAAATAGTGTTTTAGCAAAAGCACAAAACTGTGAAACAACAGAGAACACGGCCCAAATCTTGGCACACAGACAATGAAAGGTGCATATTTAGTGACACAACCATCCAGGAGCCCTGCACTGCCTCCACCTTTTCATTTTCACTATCTCTGGTTCCTCCTGACAAGACTTGTCTCATTGCTATTTGAATAATCTTTGAGAAAAACACCAGAAAATGATTTCATATTAGATAGCATTAGATAGCATTAGATGACATTTGTTCATGGTCCTTTCATTTTAAGATGCTCAAATGGTTCAAATTCAGTGATGACTATATACAATGTTGTGATGCTCTGATTAACTTACTCCGTGATGTGTTACTTCATTTGTATTATATTGTTTTGATTTTTTTTTTTTTGGCCAATTTTAAACTTGAAATTGAGCCAAGGCAACTATAAAACATTGTAGTACGTTAGTGTTGTGATTACAACATGTACTATGTTTAAACACGGAACATGTGGCTTTATTTTCTGCTTTCATTACATTGTGGTGCTACCACCACATTTTGTTTCCATTTGAATGAAAGATTGATCATTTAAGAAAAAACTAAGCAACAAAATGGGTCGTTACCACGAGAATATGTTAGGACAATTGAGAACAATTGAGGCAGGTGTAAATATGACAATGATCAACTAAATGTCAGCAGGATGCTACAGGGTGTTGTGTGTATACAGCATTTATACTTTGTATTGCGGTCCATATAAATGTATTCATCAACAATAGTGTTTCCTGTGATGGACGTCCCTGTCTTCATGTATCTGTAAAGTGTAGCTCTGTGTCCCAGTGATAGTTTGACATGCTGATCAGTCTATATGAACATGTAAGCGCTCAGACAAGGTGCTTTTCAAAGTGTCTCATTTGAATGAATGAATCATGGAAAGACAAAAAGATAAGATCAAATCTGGTTCATCTGCATTTTTATATTTCACCTTTTCAACAGTTCATCATTTCGTCATTGAAACTTGGTCATAAGCGTATTGTTAAATCGGGTTTCTCTGTAAAATCATTTACATGTTTGGTATCTGTACAATGTGTGTCTTCAAATTAATCATTTTTAAAAATAATCTTTTGATTACAGTTTGGGATATACATTCTGTGAGCTGAAAAATAGAAACCTCGTTACAGTAAAGTACAATTCAGTACAGCAGCCCAGTAATAATCTTGTTTTTGTGCAGCTTCTAATATTTAGTGAGTGTTTACACACATTTACATTCCACCCAACCATACAACAGTTATGTTACGCCGATGTGTCACAGCTCTGCCCCTTCTCCCCTGTCTTTTTATTTCTCACTCACATATCAACTCATTCAGCGCACCTGTCTGTCTGCCTCCCTCATCATCAGCCTAACTCCCTTCACCTGCCTCTATCCAGCCACGATATAAACCCCTGCCTCTCAGTCACTCTCTGCCAGTATTGTTGTTTTGTTTTGGGGTAAAGAGTGTAAGTTTATTATCTGATCCACACTCAGAGCAGAAGGTGGCGGTAATGCACCAACAAGATGGATGCCAACCGAAGAAGAAGAAGAAGAAGAAGAAGAAGAAGAAGAAGAAGAAGAAGAAGACGAAGAAGAAGCAGCAACAACAACAACTCACTGCCAGATCATTGTCATGTCTACCCGCCCGTTTGGCTCGTCCTGTGCCCGGTTTCCCTGTCTGCCTGCCCTGTCTCGGTTCTGCTGGATTTTTCCCCTCGTCTCTTGTCTCGTCCGTGGATTCACTGTGTTCCTGTAAGTTTCATGTTCTGATTTAAGTGTTCATTAAATTCCCGCTTCACTCTACTTCTGGTCTGGTCTGCGTTTGAGTCCTCCATCATGTCCCGTGACACGATGACACCCAGCTGGTCTTGTCATTTCCTCCGGTGACACTCAAGTGGAGGCACACATCGCTGCGTGCTTGGCTGACATCTCAAAGTGGATGACGACACACCACCTGAAGCTCAACCTGGACAAAACCGAGCTACTGTTCCTCCCGGGGACGGGTTGCCCGCACCGAGACCTGTCCATCACCATTGATGATACCGTGGTGACGCCAACTCGGACTGCGAGGAACCTGGGTGTGAGCCTGGACGACCAACTGTTGTTCTCAGCAAACATTGCATCGGTTACATGCTCCTGCAGATTCCTGCTCTACAACATCAGGAGGATTCACTTCCTCACTGACGAGACGGTGCAGGTGCTCATCCAGGCTCTGGTCATCTCCCGCCTGGACTACTGCAACTCACTACTTGCCGGAGCCCCGGCGTCGGCCATCAGACCTCTGGAGCTTGTCCAGAAAGCTGCAGCTCGTCTGGTGTTCAATCGCCCCAAGTTCTCCCACAACTTCCCTTCTCCGTTCTCTACACTGGCTCCCTGTAAGAGCATCCAGTGTGAGACTCTGGTGCTAGCCTACAGGGCAGTGAAGGGAACAGCTCCTTCCTATCTTCAGGCCACGGTCAAGCCCTACACCCCCGCCCGACCTCTTCGCTCTGCTGCCTCGGGGCAATCGGTCGCCCCGTCGCTCAGAGGTCCCTGCGGCCGATTGACCCGGTCACGGCTGTTTCCTGTCCTGACCCCTCAGTGGTGGAATGAACTCCCCACTGACGTCAGGACAGCGGAGTCGCTGCCCATCTTTCATCAGGGTGAAGACTCACCTCTTCAAGAAGTACTACCCCGAGCCTTCCAATTAGCACTTATTGTTGGAATGCTGTTAAGCATTCCAACTATTGTTCTTCGAATCTTTATTCCTCTTTTTTTATATTTCTTCCGTACGCTTTTTGCTAGTTAACTCCTTCCACATTTTTTAAGCTACAGAAACCGTTCAACTGTCAAAATGCTCAGCTTTTTCAGCTCATGTCTGCTATATATCTTCACAGTTCTAACCCTTAAACTTTTTTGAATTATTAAGCTTTTTGCAAATTTGTTTTGAATGGGATGTCCTTTCAAAATAAAAGCCCCATGGATTAACTGTATTTAAACATTAAGCTCAGAATTAGGCTTTTTTGTTGAAATAATGAATGCTCTTACTAATACTGCGACAACTACTACTACTGCTGCTACTATTTCTAGTATTACTACTACTACTACTACTTCTACTACAACTTTTGCTACTATTACTACTGCTATTACTGCTACCATCAATATTATTACTACCACAACTGCTATTACTACCACTACCACTACTACTGCTATTCATGCTACTACCAGTACTAATACTACTACAGCTATTAGTACGACTGCTACTAGTATTACTACTACTGATATTACTGCTACTTCAAATACTGCCATTACTATTACTACGACCACTACTACAGCTATTACTACTACTACTACTGATACTACTTCTTCTAAATACTAATACTTCTACTACTAATGATACTTCTACTACAACTACAACTTCTAGTACTACTACTACAAATATCACTGCTGCTGACATTTTTTAAGTCACAGAAACCGTTCAAATATCAAAGTGTTCAGCTCTTTCAGGAGAGGGGTGATATGACTTTTCATATTTGTAATCTTTAAATTCTTTGAAATATTAACCTATTTGCAATTGTTTTTGAATGGGATCTCTATGGAGAAAATCTTCAAATCCTGTTTCTTCTGTTACTTCTTCAACTTTCAAAGCCTTCTTCTTCTCATACTTTCAGCTACAGAAACCATAGTTAGACATTTCAACGAGAAGGGTTTTCAGCAGTGCAGTTTAAATGCTTTCGGGCTTTTTCAGGGGTCGTCTCCCATTTCTTAATTTTCAGCAATTTTTTACAATTATTTCAGCTTTCAGCATTCCAACGCATTTTCAGCAGGAAATGCATTTTCTAGTTGTATTCATATTAGTTTGTTGCACTTATTGTATTCGTATTCGTTTGTTGCACTTATTGTATTCGTATTCGTTTGTTGCACTTATTGTATTCGTACTAGTTTGTTGCACTTATTGTATTCGTATTAGTTTGTTGCACTTATTGTATTCGTATTAGTTTGTTGCACTTAGTGTCACGGGGCATGACGGTGGACTCAAACGCAGACCTGAAGTTGAGGGAAATGGAATTTAATAAACACTTAACTTACAACGTGAACACACAGGGAATCCAGGGCTCGAGGGGGCAAATCCAGCAGGACGAGACAGGGCAGGCAGACGTGGGAAACCGGGAGCAGGACAAGACAAACAGGCGGGTACAACACAAACAATCATCTGGCAATGGGTGACTGGGAGGCAGGGGTATAAATAGTGGCTAGAACAGGTGAGGAGAGTTGTGCTGATGCGGGAGTGCTTGATTAGTGATCAGGGGCAGGTGAAGGGAGTTAGACTGGTGCTGAGGGAGTGGCTGATAGGTAGAGTGAGGCGCTACAGAAAGAAACACACAGAACACAGAAGGCAAAGCCTGATCGTGCTCTTAGATGCTTGTTTAAAGGAGATGCACTTATGACTTCTGGTGACTAGTAGTTCTCTTGAATACCTATGTTGAATACACTTATTGTAAGTCTCTTTGGATTAGCATCTGCTAAATGACTGTAATGTAACAACACCACACTGTAAAATCTCTTCATCAGATATAAGGAACTCAGCCGTTATCATAAACTCCTGGCTTGATCCAAGTCAACTTAATTCTCACATTCATTTCAGAGTTCATAAATGAGCCGACAAACTCAAATGTAGCTGTTTAGAAACAGTGCTAGTTCATCAGCATTGTAGTTTAAAATTCTCCAGATCACCTTATTTTTCCAGGAAAGAGTTGCATAACAAAAGCTGTTACGTGTGTCTATGCGTCTCACATGAGTCATGTAGTCTTCTCGCTGATCAAAATGAAAGCAGAGCCAACCATGATGGGTATAGATAGGTAACCATGTCAACCACTCCTGCTCTCTTTTACTCATTCAAATCCGGTGTCAGTTCTGAATGTGTTCATTAGCAACACAGGAAAATATGTAACATGATGTAGTTCATGCATCATGAGGGATCAGAGATGACACTACTTGTGTAGACTAGACAGAGAAATGTACAGATTAGAGTACTTTCCAAGCAAAATAGATGTGAAAATTCTATGTTTGACAAAGAGAAATAGTAAGACATTAAGGTAAAATGTTACTTTACTTTCTCTTTGTTGAAATATCGGCTTCTTTCCACTTTCTCCTGTTTACAGTGCAGCACTTACTGCAGTTTGGTTACAGAGAAGATTCAAACTAACATTTTAGCATTATTTGTTTATATACTCGGGCATCAAGACTATCGCTTGTTTTTTAAATACATATATTTATATATGTATGTGTGGTGTGTGAAGGAGAAGTACTGCAGGTCCTTCCTTCCTGCTGCTGTCAGGCTGCACAACCAGCTGTGCTCCCAGCAGACCACACAACACTCAAAATGTGTGCAATATAAATACACTGTGCAATAAAAAATGATTCTGTCTGTATGTATACTTTTTTTAGTTATATTTAGTTGTTGTGGATTTCTTTTTTTACTTAGTTAATATTCTTTACTGTTTACTACTTATTTATAATACTTGTTTTGATACATTGTTGTTTTACTATGTATCTTGTGTGCACTGTCCACTTTGCTGCTGTAATCCTGTACATTTCACCATGCGGGACTAATAAAGGATTCTCTTATCGTACCTTATCTCTGCCAGTGGATGCTGTGACTGGTCTGGTGTTCACAGACAGCTGAAGTTGTCTTTTTCCAGTGTTCATTCAGTTTCTTGTGCAGGGTCCTCACTGTTTCACTGAAACCATATAAATCAATAAATGTTCCTCATCTTAGTTCATCCAAAAGGTACAATGTTGTTTATTCTTCACAACAGGCTTCTCTCCTACAAACTGTTGATCCAAGTAATGTGAGTAAAGACTGTGCAGGACACGTTTGCTCATTCCAGGAGAGGAGTAGTTATGTTTTGCAGTGTCCAGCTTCCAGCAGAGCAGACCGCTGTTAAAAACACAACTGACTGGCTGTGAGGAGGGCAGTGATCCAGGCCATACTGTGAGGTTTTTCCATGTCATCACGACTGCCATATGTTCATGTGACCTCTGTTAGCTCCAGCCCAGTGTGCTGCAGACACTGATCTGAGTACCCTGCGTGATGGCCATTAGAATACATGCAGCACCACTGCAGCTGCCTTAGTAGACAGCACAATATTCATTATCGTCATCGTCAGGACTGTGTGGGTATTGCTTGTGTTGACTATTCTTTCTTTTTTTATCCTTAATTAAAGTGATCACTGAAAAGTTTTGCAACTCAAAACCGATTGGATCCTTGACTTAATTTATTTCGTCTTCATGGTTTGAAATGAAGACTTTTTTGTATAGCACCTTTCAACATCAGGGTAATTACAGATGTTTAACATAAGACAGAAACGGTATTAAGACAAAACTTTATAAAAGGACACATATAAACATGATTGCAAAAGAATAGTTCAGCATGTGTGCGATAGAAGTCTGTGTGTCAAGTACTGAGCTGGAGGATGTGGTTGGCAATCAGTGCTTCCATCTGGCAGCCACACCTTTGTGCTGGTCAGTAATTCCAAGAACCACGCTGTCTCATTGAATGTGTGAATGTTACATTGCAGACATCTTAACAACTTGTATGTCAGTATATTTTGCTGCCATTGTTCCAGAAATTACAAAACAAAAGTGAGTGTCTTTAGTCGTGCTAGAGGCTCTGAGAGGTTGTAATAAATAAGTTTAGCATGCTAATAAACTTTCAAAATGGCAATGCTAACATGTTGATGTAAAGCAGGTACACCTGAACAATAATAATAATTCAAAGGCCTCATTGTTCCTACCGGTTTACCGGCATACTTGTCATTCTCGGGTGTGTATGACTGTGAGTAATGCATTGCATAGTTAATATGTGGAATAAGCAATTTGGTGAAACTCACACAAACCCTGAATTTTACCTGGATTTTTGCCTAATCCATTTTTTTTTACGCATTTGTATTATTTGAAATACATACATACATGAACATCAAGTCAAACTGGATCGTTTTCATGAACATGTTTAAACAACTGTCAGAATGCAGTGGGGCTCTCTGGTGGGGAGGGTCTGCCCACATCCCCCCAAAAGCTTCGGGCCGCCCCTGACCAGGGACCATCAGACAGGATTACAATCACTGCCGACACCAGCAGCAGTTGACCGTTCTGACGATCGGATGCTGCGCTTATTCCCCAAACCTGCCCAGCACCGAATAAAGCCGCGCGTCCACCTGCCAGTGACACCGACGGATCCGGCGTCTCACATCGGGCATTTCCCTCCGCGTTCTTCCACGTATATCCGCCTGTTTGCGACATGCCCGGCCGCTGACGGGCTGCGGGACACAATGAGGATTGGCCTCGGTGTCATCCCGCAGCCCTGCCCGCTCGGGGCTGTCTGGCCTCAGTACGTTAGCTAGCGAACATAGTCCTCTCCGCCCAGAAGCCGTTGGATTGTTTGGGCATGCTAAAGGATTTCATGAACAACAAACGTGAGCTTTCTCTCGGCTCGACTGGAACAATGCGAAAGGAAGTGCGGAGGCTGATAGACAGGGTTTCCGAAAACTACGAGCAGGAGATGCTCCACAGGGCGTCTGCTGGTGTCTGTCAGCTCCGAGAAAAGAGGAGTTTACTGATGCTCCTATAGGATGCTGAGAAGACCAGCGGTGAACCACGTCTGATGGTGATGAACCCACAGTCTGTGCTGCCACAAGGATTGGGGATTTATTGGCGACCGGCACGAGCTTCTGGAGGAAAAGCGGAGACATGCACAAGAAAAAAGAGGAAAGGGAATTCCAGGTTCTTTAAAAGCTTTGTTTTTTAAAGGGAGTCCGCAACAGGCTCCTCAAAACACCTTTTACAAAGATTTGGAGCGTTGACACTGTTGCCAACACCGTGAGGTGCTGCTGCCTTTCTGATGTACTGATTGTTCCAGCTGTTCATTCCTCTGTGGGGACAGCCAGGTGGATCGCTGGAGCCCACATTACATGAGGACTGCAACAGACGGCCTGCCTGCCATAGTGTGGAGGACAAGCAGCCCACAGCAGGTAAGCAGCACAACATGACTACCATTTTGCATCGCCTCCAGGTCCCTGGTCTGCAGAATGTCATGCTGCCTGCCTCTGCATTCCTGCATGCCATTAGTTTGGGTGGAATGAGCGATTGCTGAGTCCTGGTTGCAGCCTCCTGTAGGCCCAGACCACCACAGCTCACTAGGACTGCTGCCCTTTGTCTGCCTCTACAAGATCATCTGGCATTATGCAGAGCCAATCCTAATGTCCGATGCATGCAGTGGTCAGTGTGGCACATGAGAAATGACACAGGGTTCCCCCAGCTGTAGGGCCTCGCTCGGCACTGGGACAACCAAGTGATTTAATAGCATTTGGTGTGATGTAGCCCCTAGAGAATACAGCGCCACCTCCTGAAGGAATACAGGCTGTGTGTGTGTGTGTGTGTGTGTGTGTGTGGTTTTAAGCCACCCGGACTCCTCAATGCAGGACTGCAGCAGCTGCTGGCTCTCCAGTCCTCATCAGACCTGTAGGCTCTGTGTGAGAGGGCCTGATGCTGGGCCCCGCTGTCAGAGAACAACTCTGTCTACCTCTCATCCAGTGAGCTTTGTCGCCTCCTCCCACCGACTATCAAGCCAGAGGTATTGGGCTGCTGTTGCTACCCAGTTCCTGACAGTGACTCTGCCCTCCGCCACCAACCAACTTCCAGCTTTGCAAAGCCCCTCCTTCAAGACACACAGCCCCTCTCACAGTCTCTCTGCTCCCAGCCTGTGGAGCTATGAGGACTGCAACCTGATTCAAACAGTTGATGAAAGTGTCATTTATTCATTCATCAATTTGATAAACATCTCTGTCGTTCATCACGCTGTGATTTCTGTTCATATTCAGCTTGTCCTTTAACGGAGCGCCAAGTGATGTCTTCAAGTTGGCTTTTTTTCAAATACATTTTCATCAAAGGCTCCACTCATCCTCAACAAGAGCTGATGTGAAACTACTCTTCGACATACCAACCTCGAGGTTAATTAAGTGTTTCATTGAGACATTGTCAGAGGTTTTAGTTTGCTTTCATGTCTTCATTTGTAGGCAGAAACGTTGCAGCCTCTCCTGTTGCGTTAAAGGGTCTGTAGCTAGTAGCTATAGTTAGGCACAGTGGTTCTTTGAGCTAAACGCTAACATCAGCATGCTAACACTTTTTGCAGGTAAAACTTGTAGGCAACCATTTTCACCATCTTTTCAGTTTAGTGTTGAGCATGCTAACAATTGCTAATTAGCTGTAAGGACAAACTGTGTGTTCTACACAGTGACAGAGGACGCTGGTTTATGAAAGACACATTTCTGTTCACTTTATTCATTTTTCACATTAAGTTGAATTCACTTCAGTAGTAGTAGTGGGTGAAGGTAGTAATAGTACTATCTGAGGGTAACAGATTACCTCTAATGAGAAAACGCCCAGCAGTATACTCCAAACACATGGCATTTGACAAAACATCTCCACTTAAGGTCCACCTCCTCAGCTTTGGAGCTTTTGACCATATTGCAGAGTCTTCATCAACTGATCAGTTGTTCAGTTGTCTTTGAACTGTTCAAACTTTCCCTTCTTCTGAGCACTAAGGACTTCTTTGGCATGAGTGAAACACAGGGCTGTGTATCGGCAAGCACCTCACGATACGATACGTATCACGATAGACGTGTCACGATACGATACAATTCAACTTATTTTGTATAGCCCATATCACAAATCACCTATTTGTTTTCGAGAGCTTTACAATCTGTCCACATACAACAGTTGATAGTTCTGTTTCCCTTCAGGTCAACACTGTTAGCTCTGTCAGCACAAAGTTGATGCTGTTAGCGCTGTTAGCACCATTACCTATGAGATGCTGGCTCAGGCGTGGCCATGAGAGCTGTTGAGAGCAATAAAAGGCTCTTAATCTCTTATTATGCACCCTTAACTATAACTTTGGTTGTCTGTCCTGAGCCACTGATGTACACAAGTTGTTCTTGATTTGTTTCACTGAATAGCTGCTCTTTCCTTATGGCACAGTCTCAAAGAACCTTTGAGGGTTTGAAGTGCTGGAGTTGTTTCCTTTGGAGTTCTATCTCTGAGTCATCAGGAGTACATCTCTGATCTGCTGCTACCTTATGAACCATCCCGACCCCTCAGGTCGTCTGGGACCGGTCTGAAACATACGGAAACATACTCGTAATGTTGACATTAGTCATAAGAAGTAGCAATAATGAAAATACAAACAGTGTCCTGCATAGAACTCTGATCTAACTGCAGACTCATACAGTTCTCCTCAGAACAGTAGCTGATGTTCTTGCTTGGTCCAAGTCACCAGCAGAACATTCTGACAATAATGAGATCATTCTCGCATGGTCAAAAAGAACTCGATACATTTCTTTCACAACTACAAGATAAGTTTGTTAGTTTGAGGTTTATATGGGGAGGTAGATGTTTTAGATGTTTGGGTGTAGAAATGTATCTTTCACTAAATCCAATTGTTTAAATTACCAGCTGCTTTGAGAACATTCACAATCTCAAAGCAAGCACATACCGCATTTCAGTTATAAGAGTTGCAATTTACTTTTACAGTTCAATGATACCTCTCTAACCACCAGGGGCGGTTCACAGAACATGTGGACATTATGGCCTTAGTCCCTCCCCCAAGAATTTTTATGAACAAGCTCTATTTTGATGCTTTTAAAATGCATGCTGGCACCTTATTTGGGTTGTATTCGATATACGTTTTATGAACAGTTGTTTTTCTCAACAGGATTTGTAAAAACTTGTCCATGCATTTATCTTCAGCAGACTGGACTACTGTAACGGTGTGTTTACAGGTCTCTGTAACAAGTCCGTCAGAAAGCTGCAGCTGATTCAGAACTGCAGCTCGAGTCCTCACTAAGACCAGGAGGGTGGATCACATCACTCCAGTTCTGAGCTCTTTGCACTGGCTTCCTGTCCAACAAAGAATTGACTTTAAAATCCTGCTGTTGGTTTACAAAGCACTGAATGGTTTAGGACCAAAATACATCTCTGATCTGCTGCTACCTTATGAACCATCCCGACCCCTCAGGTCGTCTGGGACCGGTCTACTTCCTGTTCCCAGAGTCAGAACTAAACATGGAGAAGCAGCGTTCAGTTGTTCTGCTCCACATATCTGGAACAAAGTCCAGAAAGCTGCAGGTCTGCTGAGACCCTCAGCTCCTTTAAATCAACACTGAAGACTTTCTGTTTGCTGCTGCCTTTAATTGAACCACATTCAATTAATATATTAATACATTTCCTGCATTTCACTACTGCATTTTATTTCTTACACTGTTTTTTAATGTTTTAATGACTGTTCTTAAATCTCCTTTTCTTTTGCCTTATGTTTTGATGCTTTTAATGGTTTTATGTGAAGTACTTTGAATTACCTTGTTGTTGAAATGTGCTATACAAATAAACGTGCCTTGCCTTGAGTATCCTCCACTTTGGGAACAGGTCTTGTATGTTTATGTCCTGAGTTCAGACGTGCTCAGCGCGTCACTCAATGTGAAGCAGTGCCTTTGTAGACCAATTCCTTCCATTTCACAATTTAGTCGGTTTAAGGAAGAATCAGAACATGTTGTCAAACTGTCACATTTGTGTATATTAAACAGTCCGCTGTATAGGATTGCTCTAAATCCGGAGCACACTGACCTGGCTCATGAGATCTTAACCCAGGTAAGAATAATCACATAGCTGTTAAATGATGTTGGAGTTGTACACCCCTTGCGACAGCTGTGCTGACCAATCACAGTTCTTACTGCGGCTCCAAAGCTCCAATGTAACCCCTTACTGCACAACTATAAATCCAGCTTTAGTGCTTGGTTTGACAAATGCTTCCTAAGCTTTTCAGCTTTTCCGTCCCTATCAATTATTAACAGTCCTAACTGAGGCTAAGGTTTCAGGTTCCTTCTTAAACAAAGTGCTTGTGGATCATCAAAGTGCGCCTAAAAGGTAGTTTGCTTACTGAAGCTTAGAGATATCACTGATGTAGATATCTGAGTAACATGAGTATAGTGTAGTATACTCAGTTATCTTTCATCATGAAAATATCATCTCCCAATATATTACAAAAATGTTGGTCAGTTAGACCGCATTAGGTATTTCTTATTTTCTACTTTTAATATTTGATGTGCATCACATTAAAACCTGCTTTTACAGGCTGCCACTGAGCACGCTGTAAAAAGATTTCCACATTCATTTCTAGCCTTGCCTGGGTTTCAATATTTGGATTGTAATCCTAATTTCTCAAAAGCGTCTTTTTTATTCTCGTTAATATTGTATATTTTTCATATAATAACTCCATTGCCCTGAATGTATCACTGATTCACCTCCATATGGGCAGAGACACAACTTGCACCACTCGGACCCTCGTGGCCACATGGATGCAGTGACAAAGCTGTGATAAAGCCACTGTACTCCAGCATCCCGACTCAGTGAGAGACTCGCTGGTGAACACAGCGCAGCATTTAGCAGCTCAGCAGACAGATGTTTCCTCACGAGTTGATGGAGACCAAAAAAACAAGTGAGAGTAAATATTGGACCTACATTCATCAGGTGGACATGAACGCCATTCCTAATGATTGTTTGCCATTTCAACTTTATAACTTTATATATGTCAAATGGGTGCAAGATGTTCTGTGTTTTGTGGAGTGCTGCACAAGTGGGCAAAAAACAGGTCTGTGCAGTTTTAAAAAGAGGTGAGGGTGCAATGTGATGTTCACAGATCACAGCACTTTAAATATGTAATTGAACGATTGGAGTTTATTCAAGCTGAAAGCAGATTTTAACAATTGGTAAAAAATACAAACAGAAATTTACCGTCCTATGAAATGACTGACTCCTCTGAGAAAACGATGGAAAGACTAAGAAGTAGGAGAAATATTCTCGCTGAATGACATCATGAAATAGATTACATACTAAAATGACCAGCATGATGAATATCCGTAAACGAATAAATATAACAGCTATCAGCATGTGCGTTACTGTATAAGTCGGCCCGTGTTTTCTAACATTCCGTATTCTTCTTCTAAAGTATGGCTCTCAATTTATTCAACAGATATTCATTACATAAAATAGTATTGATAATTACACCGTGTCTTAGTAGAGACTAAATTCTATGACTAAGCCTTTTGATTTCACTGTCCATTCTATGCCCATTATCACTAAGATTGCATCAATCCCTCACACCTTAAACAATGTGTCATACCTAGCAACATGGTCACCCTCACCTCCTCACTGAGATCCCTTGCTCAGAGTTGCTCTGAGATGTTTCCTAAATCACTCCTAGGCTAGGACTCCTTGCTGGAAATGTTTAGGTTGAGTGAGCAGTGTTCTCAGAATGTTGGGGTGGTACTACCTGAATGACTGAAATGACTCTCCACACACACGTAACAGAGATCTATCCAAACTCCTAATTATTTGTCTTCTCCAATTGTTTTCAGGCTTCTGGAGCGGATCAGGAGGTGAGACGACATAATACACCAACCAAGGGACCCTTCTCGAAATGGGGCGATGTGGATTGAGGTGTTCCTGTTCCTTGTGAACTGCGGAAAGGAAGCAACCACGAGGACGGAGGAACGACCAGCAGACGGAGGAGGAGGAGGCGGCGAAGGAGTGGTGGCTTTGGTGTTTGAAGAAAAGCTGGTATGGGTGGGGGGGCATTCGGGATGTCGAATAGAAACGAGAGTAGCGAAGGGCCGGCTGGGCCCATAGCAGCAGTGGTGGCTACGGCAGGAGGTATGGTAGCGGAGAGCCCGTCCTCGGCTGTCTCTACCTATATCAAACTGGTGCTGCTGGGGCTGATCATCTGCATCAGCCTGGTGGGCAACTTGGTGGTGTCTCTGCTCGTGCTGCGGGACCGAGCCCTGCACAAGGCACCTTACTGCTTCCTGCTGGACCTGTGCCTGGCCGACACCATTCGCTCAGCCATCTGCTTCCCCTTCGTGCTGGTGTCTATAAAGAACGGCTCAGCCTGGACCTACAGCGTGCTGAGCTGCAAGGTGGTGGCCTTCATGGCAGTGCTCTTCTGCTTCCATGCTGCCTTCATGTTGTTCTGTATCAGCGTAACGCGCTACATGGCCATTGCACACCACCGCTTTTACTCGAAACGCATGACGTTCTGGACATGTGTGGCAGTGGTGTGCATGGTGTGGACACTGTCGGTGGCAATGGCTTTCCCGCCAGTTTTTGACGTGGGCACATACAAATTCATTCGCGAGGAGGACCAGTGCATCTTTGAGCATCGCTACTTCAAGGCTAATGATACGCTGGGCTTCATGCTAATGCTGGCTGTGCTCATTCTAGCCACACACGTTGTCTACATGAAGTTACTCCTCTTTGAGTACAAGCACCGTAAGATGAAGCCGGTCCAGATGGTGCCGGCCATCAGTCAGAACTGGACCTTCCACGGGCCGGGGGCAACTGGGCAAGCGGCAGCCAACTGGATTGCGGGCTTTGGCAGGGGCCCGATGCCGCCGACTCTGCTGGGAATCCGGCAGAACTTGCACAACCAGAACCGGCGCCTGTTGGGCATGGAGGAGTTCAAAGCGGAGAAGCAGCTTGGCAGGATGTTCTACGTGATCACCCTGCTGTTCCTGGTGCTCTGGTCTCCCTACATAGTGGCTTGCTATTGGAGGGTGTTTGTCAAGGCTTGCACAATACCACACCGATACCTCTCCACCACCGTGTGGATGAGTTTCGCCCAAGCCGGGGTCAACCCTATTGTCTGTTTCTTCCTTAACAAAGACTTGAAGAAAGGGCTCCTTTCCCACCTACCAGCCTGCTGCAGGACTAAACCTCATCTGCCACGAGAGCCTTATTGTGTCATGTAAGCAGAGATGATGAGCGAAGCATGGAGAGAAACCAAGGGGCAGCCGACTGATGTTGGGGGAGTGTTTGCCTGAGCTAATGTGACGTTTGATTCGATGCAAGCTACTTTTAAGCAGTGGGTGCAAACTAGTGAATGTAAAGGTTAAAACACTGGAATGGT
>JAFEUB010001243.1:495000-540000 GCA_024529925.1 Ophthalmolycus amberensis
GCGTAAAGCGCTTTGTTGTCGTTGCTCACTCGTGCAACAAAAAACATACTATGAGGACTTCAGGCTTGGAATCCACCTCGATACAAACTATTTCTTTACAATGTTCCCTGAGGGCAAACATCTTAAGTAACATCTGGAACACAACTTTTACTGAGAACTGCTATGACGATGTAAGTGGGCAATGAGAAGTGCAGCTAGCTCTCCAATCACTGGTTGAGGGACGCTTTCTTTCAACATTAGATATCAAGAGATGTGTTCAAATACACAACCGAAACAGAGACTGTCTCCCCCAAACAAGAACTTATTCACATCCATCTTCTGTCAGCCATCAGGAATCACATACTGCTGGAAAATCTTTACCCATTCATAGCATTGATATTTGATGATGCAAATCAATATGAGAATATGAGAATCCAAATTCTGACTTTATTTATTTTTTTCGGGTCAATATTATGAGATAAAGTCCAAATTCTCACTTACTCCATCAAAAGTGTTAAAAACTGACAGTCAATACAATGTCTTAGCACAGCTGTCCCTATCATGACGTCACAGTAACTAAGCTGTTCAAAATGGAGCCACGGTGGTTGGCACGAAATCTTAGATTCCAAGATAAATCTGGAGTCACTATCTTGTTGACTTTGATGGTACAGTAGAAACTAACTCATCGTTACCACACAGAGGACATCTACTGCTCTATTTTTGCACAAACCTAAACATTGATTAACTGCTTCTTTCTTGTGGCTCTCTTAAAATAGAAGCTTCGCTTGAAGTGGAGTTCAGGTGGTAGAAAGGAACAGGGCACAGAGATTGTAGTTTGTCAGTGAATGTGTGAAACATGACACAGTCCTTAAGCTTGATAGAACATGGTGTTTAAGGGTCGGAGGTGCTCCTTCGTCTCTGACACACCCGACAACAGCATGCCACACAGAACTGCTAATTTTGTTTTTATTTTCAGAATTATGGCCTTACTCCATAAAAACATCCAACCAATGCAACAAAGAGTAGACGCGTGTCTCTTCTGTATGCACTGAAGTCATTCGAGGAGGAAACAGAACACTGTGTACACTGGTGACATTTGGAAGACTTGTTGCTCTCTTGTCATGGACAGACTATGTGAAACGGGATGAAGGCGAACATTCAAAGTAGTAGAAGGGAAGCCAGCTCTGGAGTGTTTTTCACAGTTGTTTTCCTCTCGGACATCAACCTGAGAGAAGAAGGGAAAACGACTGGTCTTTCATTTCATTCTGAGAAGCCAGAGAAATGTGTGGATGATGCTGGAGAGGCCTGACAGTGCTCTTTTAGTTGCCTCAGGCAGATTATCTTTTGTAAATGTACTGTGACCTCTGTACTATTTAGTGTGTATTATATTGACAGCAAACCAACTTTGAAATGCAACCGAAGAGTTCCTGATCATCATATTTTTACTGTGTGTGTGTGTTTCTATTGGCAGGTATGACTGTGCGTATGAGTAAGATGATGATGGTTACATGGATGAACCAGGAACATGAGAAGGAAAATACTGACCAGATACATGCATTATGAAGATATCATTCCTGCAAATGCTTCCTCAGTATTGCTCATGGTGACACAAGGATCCGATTGTGTTTTCAAACCAATGAAGTTTACTCAAGGTCCCTTTTGTAAAACATGTAATAGATTATTATTAATTGGACTGGATTTTTTTGTACATATTTAGGGATAATGAAGGTAAAAGAGCTTGAGATAAAGTCAGGCCAAATGTGATCGCATACACTGTCTCTTTCTGAATGTTTCATTGAAGAGTTGATACATAAAAAAGCCTTTCAAACTATAATTTTCATGATGATAAATAACCAAGAATTGTACATACAAAACAGTTTCACATAAAATCAGAACTCAAAATTGTTATTTTCCTTGAAGAATAACAGCAAATGATTTTCCTTGGGTCTTCATCGATTAGTGACACAAACACAGATCATGTGACTCAGTCACATGATCAGGCCGGATGGGAACAAACCAACAGGTTAGTTGGAAGGACTCAAACCGTCTGTTGTGAACATTCATCACAGTTCACATCCCACTTCCTGCTTCAACATATTATTACTGACATTCAGCGTGACCTCCATATAAAGTGGTTCAGATAAACTATTGGTTTGTTCCCAACCTGTCTGAACATCTAACTGATTGTTTCATCCGTCTAGACCTTTGTTGCAGTGATGTCGCCATGCTCCCAGATCTGAGAATTAACCAATAAAAGTGAATACATATTACAAAGAAATCAAACCCAAGTTATAATCAATTGGAGTTATCCTTTAATCGTCACCTCTTGTCTCAAAGATTGGCTTTCTATTGGCCTGGTCACATCAGAAAGACAGTGAAGCAGCACCAGAGGCGAGTTAAGCTAGCTAAACTAGAGTTTGTTTAAAGAAGTTCACCAAAGTTGAATCTGGTAGGAAAGAATAGAATGTGGTGTGAGTGCTGGTGTGACTGGGCCACAGCAGTAAATGAGCCAGATAGCAGTTTGACGAGTGAATGTCCAAGCCAGTTTGTGTTACTGTTCCATGGTAAACACACACAGTAACTGAAATCACAATAACAAGACATCACAACAGCTATATACAGCATTTCTTTGGAAAGAACTCAATAAAACAATGTCATAGAGAAGGCCAGGCCTATGAATTCTCTGCAAAATGTTTCATTTTTCCCTTAAAGTAGAACACTAAAGGTAGAAGGTTAATCTCGTCTCAGTGCATCCTGAAGCCAACATCATACATAAAAAATACCAAAAGTTTTGAAGTATGTGAAAGGAATTTCTTCTGACCACCCAATCATGGAGGCAAGTCAGACGCTGTGGTTTCCGTTTGTTCTGTATTATTAAAAACAAAAATGTTTGAGCTATTACGCATGTCTCTGGCGATTTATGATTTTTGTTGTTGATTTTGTAATGAAAATAAATTTCATTTGAAATGATCAGAACATTATTATGATTACTTAATGATTAATTATTATTTGGCAGGGTCTTCCCAGAATTCCTGGGTGCGATGGTATATCGATTTTAAAAACACATTTTGCATATTGTGCACACAGACCATACTTTTAATGTACAGTTTTTGGAAGCTTAATGCGGATGATGATGGTATGGTAGAGTATGATGGGTCAACACCATCGTTCCACTCTGTAACTTGATCGGTTCACCAAAACTACAAAAACCTCACTTACCTCTAAAAAAATCAACACCTCATTGCAGAGACAGTCCAGTGTTACTCAGGGGAATCTACACAACACACTGTCTGAAGTATTCATGGGGACTACTTCTTTGAAAGAAAGTTGTTCAATACTTCAACTAACATTTCAGTTGTCACTGCTTTCATACCAACTGACACTACAAGTATTCACAGTGTACACAAGTAAACTGACATTTTAACTGCTTCCACTGCTCACTTCACAAATGACAAGTCAACTGTAGTTTAGTTGTCTAAACCTAACTAAGTAGTGTTGTTGTCTAAACCTAACGAAGTACTGTTGTTGTCTAAACCTAACTAAGTAGTTTAGTTTTCTAAACCTAACTAAGTAGTGTTGTTGTCTAAACCTAAATAAGTAGTTTAGTTGTCTAAACCGAACTAAGTAGTTTAGTTGTCTAAACCTAACTAAGTAGTGTTGTTGTCTAAACCTAAATAAGTAGTTTAGTTGTCTAAACCTAACTAAGTAGTGTTGTTGTCTAAACCTAACTAAGTAGTTTAGTTGTCTAAACCTAACTAAGTAGTGTTGTTGTCTAAACCTAACTAAGTAGTTTAGTTGTCTAAACTTAACTAAGTAGTTTCGTTGCCTAAACTTAACTAAGTAGTTTAGTTGTCTAAACCTAACTAAGTAAGAGGGAAAGAGAAACATTATAAACACCAAACTTTCTTATTGTATTAAGAAAGAAAGAAAGAAAGAAAGAAAACATGAATCAATCTATAAATCTTTTTAGTTGATTTGTCTTGATCATGAAATACATGCAGATATAAGACAGCCCATCATTCAGTCAGGTTAATAGGAGCTATACATGAAGTGATATCAAGCTACCTGACCAGCACTGTGGCTTCAGTTGACTAAACACAACCTATCTGGCTTGTTCACCTTTCATTGACCTCAACCACCTGTGTGTCTTCACTTGGAGATCAGGAAGTCCTGATCCTCCACAAATCCAGCAAATCCAAATCAATCCCTGCCACATGAGGTGAGCCAGTCACTCTCCTGGCTGGATCGTTGGCTTTTACTGAGGACACACTGAACACCAGTCTGGCCTACTTTCTCATCCAGGAAGCTTTGAGAGCAGCTCTGACAGGACCAATCACCACGCTGATTCATGACCCTCCTTCTTTCATACTGACCTCAGACCAGATTCACCCCATGTTTTCTGTCTTTTGTTCTGAATAAACACGAAAGTAACCAATATCTATGACTAACTGACTAAAGACTAAAGACAGACTGTATTACAACAGTGGGAATGTCAGTGAGTGATTAGAAATTAAGAAGTATTGTGATACTTGACCGCAGTCATTAAGAAATGTTTTATAATGTGTTATGATTGTTGTTATAAACCATTATTAATATTTATTAGTGATTATCACTATGATTATACAGTCTTATAAGCAGATTATAAGGAAGTTTATAATGCGTTACAGACATGGGCTTCATAGAAAGTGTTACCAAAAAGTAATTTTACCTCCCAGAACACAGGAGTTGCTGGTCTACTGCTGCCTTAAGCAGTTAGTTAGTTTGTGTTATTGTGTGACTTACCTTATGTTTTAAGGGTTAGTTCAGGTTTACTAAAGTCACACAATATAACAAACAACCCAACCAATCGAGGCAGCAGTAGACCAGCAACTCTCCTGTGTTCTGTGATGTAAAATTACAGTTTTAGTCAAAGAAGTCTTGCAAGTCAGCAAGGTAAAGCTATTCAAATATTCTAAATATAGCTACATTTAAACTGATTCTTTTAGGTGTCTAAAACACATCACAGCATTACATTGCTTTGCTCCTGTCTGTTTCTCCCAACTTCATCTCCTGCAGTAATACACTGAGTATGGAGAAGTAGCTTCCACACTTCTAAACAATACTCTTGAGTGAATTTGAGTTCCCTCTGGTAAACAGTTATGTCTAGCGCTTTTATTGTGAAAGGTAAGAATGGAAGGAGTGGATCTGGTCTGCAATGCCTTTATTTAGCGTGAAACGAGTGATAAAGTACTTCGGAGCCTTCGTGTTGTTGACATTATAGTGTATGATTTGAATATATTCGTTTCACACAATGATGATTGGTTGATGCCTTATTGAAGGTGCAAAAGTTCTGAAAAATCAGCATTGTTCTGGCTTTTTTCACCAGGTAATAATCACGTTCTGTGTGAAAGTATTCATGACAAGGCAACGCAAGGCAGGTTTATTAATAGCACATTTCAACAACAAGGTAATTCAAAGTGCTTCACATAAAACCATTAAAAGCATCAAAACATAAGGCAACAGAAAAGGAGATTTAAAAACAACTAAGAACATTCATTGAAACATTAAAAACAGTCATTAAACCAGAAAGCAGTGTAATAAATAAAATACAGTAGTAAAATGCAGAAATTGATTAATATCCTTGAATGTGGTTCAAGTAAAGGCAGCAAACAGTGTTGATTTAAAGGAGCTGAGGGTCTCAGCAGACCTGCAGCTTTCTGGACTTTGTTCCAGATATGTGGAGCAGAACAACTGAACGCTGCTTCTCCATGTTTAGTTCTGACTCTGGGAACAGGAAGTAGACCGGTCCCAGACGACCTGAGGGGTCGGGATGGTTCATAAGGTAGCAGCAGATCAGAGATGTATTTTGGTCCTAAACCATTCAGTGCTTTGTAAACCAACAGCAGGATTTTAAAGTCAATTCTTTGTTGGACAGGAAGCCAGTGCAAAGAGCTCAGAACTGGAGTGATGTGATCCACCCTCCTGGTCTTAGTGAGGACTCGAGCTGCAGTTCTGAATCAGCTGCAGCTTTCTGACGGACTTGTTACAGAGACCTGTAAACACACCGTTACAGTAGTCCAGTCTGCTGAAGATAAATGCATGGACAAGTTTTTACAAATCCTGTTGAGAAAAACAACTGTTCATAAAACGTATATCGAATACAACCCAAATAAGGTGCCAGCATGCATTTTAAAAGCATCAAAATAGAGCTTGTTCATAAAAATTCTTGGGGGAGGGACTAAGGCCATAATGTCCACATGTTCTGTGAACCGCCCCTGGTGGTTAGAGAGGTATCATTGAACTGTAAAAGTAAATTGCAACTCTTATAACTGAAATGCGGTATGTGCTTGCTTTGAGATTGTGAATGTTCTCAAAGCAGCTGGTAATTGAAACAATTGGATTTAGTGAGATACATTTCTACACCCAAACATCTAAAACATCTACCTCCCCATATAAACCTCAAACTAACAAACTTATCTTGTAGTTGTGAAAGAAATGTATTGAGTTCTTTTTGACCATGCGAGAATGATCTCATTATTGTCAGAATGTTCTGCTGGTGACTTGGACCAAGCAAGAACATCAGCTACTGTTCTGAGGAGAACTGTATGAGTCTGCAGTTAGATCAGAGTTCTATGCAGGACACTGTTTGTATTTTCATTATTGCTACTTCTTATGACTAATGTCAACATTACGAGTATGTTTCCGTATGTTTCATTTGAATTCTAAACTGAAAGCCCCCCTCCAGTGAAAGAGCTGTCACCTCGTCTGGATGTTTGAGCTTCACTGTGCAGAATGATTGAAGTGCTCAGTTTGTTCTCACAGCCTTCTGCTGCAGAGGGAACCTTTCTTGATGCTCTCCTTTAGTCTCTGTTGAACACCTGGTTGCAGCAGCAGGATTCACAACTAGTTTGGAAGCCATGTGGATGTGTGATGTGAAACCTTGAAACATCCAATGGACTTACACTGATTCTGGAGGAGCTGGAGATGCCATTTAATTATCAGATGATTGTGATGGAGAAACCAACAATGCATTTTCATGAACAACAAGAAACACGTTTTTGGGTTGAGGCAGAACTTACATTTTTCCATCATTTGTTTGATAGAGAAAGTGTCGTTTGAGTCGTTCACGTGTTTCTTGATATGAAGCAGAACAACGTGGGGGTTGTTAGAACAGAGTTCTGGATCAGGAGGAAACTCAAACATGTTCTGTATAATGTGTCCGACAGCTATAGCAGGTCAAAAGCACCACCTAGTGGTAAAACGTGTGGAACATACGCCCTCTCCATATGGAGCTAGAACAGTGACAGTACGCTTTGGAACTGAAATTAAAAATTGGGCATAAAAAGGGAAACATGGGTACTGACAAAAAACAGGCATTAAAGGTGATTTATATGCAACTCCCCTTACCCTCCCCTCCATGCCAAAACACAAGGAACAATGAAAGATAAGAAAGAGTAACATGACGAAAGGATATCATGTCCATCTAAAGACTGTCATCTCAAAAATGGATTCATTTTTAAAGCCTGTTTCATTTTTCAATGCCAACACTCTCTCCATGTCCAACACTAAGTCACTGGTCTCTCTCCATGTCCAGCACTTAGTCACTAGGTCTCTCTCCATGTCCAGCACTGAGTCACTGGTCTCTCTCCGTGTCCAACACTAAGTCACTGGTCTCTCTCCATGTCCAGCACTGAGTCACTGGTCTCTCTCCATGTCCAGCACTAAGTCACTGATCTCTCTCCATGTCCAACACTAAGTCACTGGTCTCTCTCCATGTCAAGCACTTAGTCACTGGTCTCTCTCCATGTCCAGCACTTAGTCACTGGTCTCTCTCCATGTCCAGCACTTAGTCTCTGGTCTCTCTCCATGTCCAGCACTTAGTCACTGGTCTCTCTCCATGTCCAACACTGAGTCACTGGTCTCTCTCCATGTCCAACACTGAGTCACTGGTCTCTCTCCATGTCCAACACTAAGTCATTGGTCTCTCCATGTCCAGCACTGAGTCACTGGTCTCTCTCCATGTCCAACACTGAGTCACTGGTCTCTCTCCATGTCCAGCACTTAGTCTCTGGTCTCTCTCCATGTCCAGCACTGAGTCACTGGTCTCTCTCCATGTCCAGCACTTAGTCTCTGGTCTCTCTCCATGTCCAACACTGAGTCACTGGTCTCTCTCCATGTCCAGCACTTAGTCTCTGGTCTCTCTCCATGTCCAGCACTTAGTCTCTGGTCTCTCTCCATGTCCAGCACTGAGTCTCTGGTCTCTCTCCATGTCCAGCACTGAGTCTCTGGTCTCCCTCCATGTCCAGCACTGAGTCTCTGGTCTCTCTCCATGTCCAACACTTAGTCACTGGTCTCTCTCCATGACCAGCACTTAGTCTCTGGTCTCTCTCCATGTCAAGCACTTAGTCACTGGTCTCTCTCCATGTCCAACACTGAGTCACTGGTCTCTCCATGTCCAGCACTGAGTCACTGGTCTCTCTCCATGTCCAGCACTGAGTCTCTGGTCTCTCTCCATGTCCAACACTGAGTCACTGGTCTCTCTCCATGTCCAACACTGAGTCACTGGTCTCTCTCCATGTCCAACACTTAGTCACTGGTCTCTCTCCATGTCCAACACTAAGTCACTGGTCTCTCCATGTCCAGCACTGAGTCACTGGTCTCTCTCCATGTCCAACAATGAGTCACTGGTCTCTCTCCATGTCCAACACTTAGTCACTGGTCTCTCTCCATGTCCAGCACTTAGTCTCTGGTCTCTCTCCATGTCCAGCACTGAGTCTCTGGTCTCTCTCCATGTCCAACACTTAGTCACTGGTCTCTCTCCATGTCCAGCACTTAGTCTCTGGTCTCTCTCCATGTCAAGCACTTAGTCACTGGTCTCTCTCCATGTCCAGCACTTAGTCACTGGTCTCTCTCCATGTCCAGCACTTAGTCTCTGGTCTCTCTCCATGTCCAGCACTTAGTCACTGGTCTCTCTCCATGTCCAACACTGAGTCACTGGTCTCTCTCCATGTCCAACACTGAGTCACTGGTCTCTCTCCATGTCCAACACTAAGTCACTGGTCTCTCCATGTCCAGCACTGAGTCACTGGTCTCTCTCCATGTCCAACACTGAGTCACTGGTCTCTCTCCATGTCCAGCACTTAGTCTCTGGTCTCTCTCCATGTCCAACACTTAGTCACTGGTCTCTCTCCATGTCCAGCACTTAGTCTCTGGTCTCTCTCCATGTCAAGCACTTAGTCACTGGTCTCTCTCCATGTCCAGCACTTAGTCACTGGTCTCTCTCCATGTCCAGCACTTAGTCTCTGGTCTCTCTCCATGTCCAGCACTTAGTCACTGGTCTCTCTCCATGTCCAACACTGAGTCACTGGTCTCTCTCCATGTCCAACACTGAGTCACTGGTCTCTCTCCATGTCCAACACTAAGTCATTGGTCTCTCCATGTCCAGCACTGAGTCACTGGTCTCTCTCCATGTCCAACACTGAGTCACTGGTCTCTCTCCATGTCCAGCACTTAGTCTCTGGTCTCTCTCCATGTCCAGCACTTAGTCTCTGGTCTCTCTCCATGTCCAACACTGAGTCACTGGTCTCTCTCCATGTCCAGCACTTAGTCTCTGGTCTCTCTCCATGTCCAGCACTTAGTCTCTGGTCTCTCTCCATGTCCAGCACTGAGTCTCTGGTCTCTCTCCATGTCCAGCACTGAGTCTCTGGTCTCCCTCCATGTCCAGCACTGAGTCTCTGGTCTCTCTCCATGTCCAACACTTAGTCACTGGTCTCTCTCCATGACCAGCACTTAGTCTCTGGTCTCTCTCCATGTCAAGCACTTAGTCACTGGTCTCTCTCCATGTCCAACACTGAGTCACTGGTCTCTCCATGTCCAGCACTGAGTCACTGGTCTCTCTCCATGTCCAGCACTGAGTCTCTGGTCTCTCTCCATGTCCAACACTGAGTCACTGGTCTCTCTCCATGTCCAACACTGAGTCACTGGTCTCTCTCCATGTCCAACACTTAGTCACTGGTCTCTCTCCATGTCCAACACTAAGTCACTGGTCTCTCCATGTCCAGCACTGAGTCACTGGTCTCTCTCCATGTCCAACAATGAGTCACTGGTCTCTCTCCATGTCCAACACTTAGTCACTGGTCTCTCTCCATGTCCAGCACTTAGTCTCTGGTCTCTCTCCATGTCCAGCACTGAGTCTCTGGTCTCTCTCCATGTCCAACACTTAGTCACTGGTCTCTCTCCATGTCCAGCACTTAGTCTCTGGTCTCTCTCCATGTCAAGCACTTAGTCACTGGTCTCTCTCCATGTCCAGCACTTAGTCACTGGTCTCTCTCCATGTCCAGCACTTAGTCTCTGGTCTCTCTCCATGTCCAGCACTTAGTCACTGGTCTCTCTCCATGTCCAACACTGAGTCACTGGTCTCTCTCCATGTCCAACACTGAGTCACTGGTCTCTCTCCATGTCCAACACTAAGTCACTGGTCTCTCCATGTCCAGCACTGAGTCACTGGTCTCTCTCCATGTCCAACACTGAGTCACTGGTCTCTCTCCATGTCCAGCACTTAGTCTCTGGTCTCTCTCCATGTCCAGCACTGAGTCACTGGTCTCTCTCCATGTCCAGCACTTAGTCTCTGGTCTCTCTCCATGTCCAACACTGAGTCACTGGTCTCTCTCCATGTCCAGCACTTAGTCTCTGGTCTCTCTCCATGTCCGGCACTTAGTCTCTGGTCTCTCTCCATGTCCAGCACTGAGTCTCTGGTCTCTCTCCATGTCCAGCACTGAGTCTCCGGTCTCTCTCCATGTCCAGCACTGAGTCTCTGGTCTCTCTCCATGTCCAACACTAAGTCACTGGTCTCTCCATGTCCAGCACTGAGTCACTGGTCTCTCTCCATGTCCAACACTGAGTCACTGGTCTCTCTCCATGTCCAGCACTTAGTCTCTGGTCTCTCTCCATGTCCAGCACTGAGTCACTGGTCTCTCTCCATGTCCAGCACTTAGTCTCTGGTCTCTCTCCATGTCCAACACTGAGTCACTGGTCTCTCTCCATGTCCAGCACTTAGTCTCTGGTCTCTCTCCATGTCCGGCACTTAGTCTCTGGTCTCTCTCCATGTCCAGCACTGAGTCTCTGGTCTCTCTCCATGTCCAGCACTGAGTCTCCGGTCTCTCTCCATGTCCAGCACTGAGTCTCTGGTCTCTCTCCATGTCCAACACTTAGTCACTGGTCTCTCTCCATGTCCAGCACTTAGTCTCTGGTCTCTCTCCATGTCAAGCACTTAGTCACTGGTCTCTCTCCATGTCCAGCACTTAGTCTCTGGTCTCTCTCCATGTCCAACACTGAGTCACTGGTCTCTCCATGTCCAGCACTGAGTCACTGGTCTCTCTCCATGTCCAGCACTGAGTCTCTGGTCTCTCTCCATGTCCAACACTTAGTCACTGGTCTCTCTCCATGTCCAGCACTTAGTCTCTGGTCTCTCTCCATGTCCAGCACTGAGTCTCTGGTCTCTCTCCATGTCCAACACTTAGTCACTGGTCTCTCTCCATGTCCAGCACTTAGTCTCTGGTCTCTCTCCATGTCAAGCACTTAGTCACTGGTCTCTCTCCATGTCCAGCACTTAGTCACTGGTCTCTCTCCATGTCCAGCACTTAGTCTCTGGTCTCTCTCCATGTCCAGCACTTAGTCACTGGTCTCTCTCCATGTCCAACACTGAGTCACTGGTCTCTCTCCATGTCCAACACTGAGTCACTGGTCTCTCTCCATGTCCAACACTAAGTCACTGGTCTCTCCATGTCCAGCACTGAGTCACTGGTCTCTCTCCATGTCCAACACTGAGTCACTGGTCTCTCTCCATGTCCAGCACTTAGTCTCTGGTCTCTCTCCATGTCCAGCACTGAGTCACTGGTCTCTCTCCATGTCCAGCACTTAGTCTCTGGTCTCTCTCCATGTCCAACACTGAGTCACTGGTCTCTCTCCATGTCCAGCACTTAGTCTCTGGTCTCTCTCCATGTCCGGCACTTAGTCTCTGGTCTCTCTCCATGTCCAGCACTGAGTCTCTGGTCTCTCTCCATGTCCAGCACTGAGTCTCCGGTCTCTCTCCATGTCCAGCACTGAGTCTCTGGTCTCTCTCCATGTCCAACACTAAGTCACTGGTCTCTCCATGTCCAGCACTGAGTCACTGGTCTCTCTCCATGTCCAACACTGAGTCACTGGTCTCTCTCCATGTCCAGCACTTAGTCTCTGGTCTCTCTCCATGTCCAGCACTGAGTCACTGGTCTCTCTCCATGTCCAGCACTTAGTCTCTGGTCTCTCTCCATGTCCAACACTGAGTCACTGGTCTCTCTCCATGTCCAGCACTTAGTCTCTGGTCTCTCTCCATGTCCGGCACTTAGTCTCTGGTCTCTCTCCATGTCCAGCACTGAGTCTCTGGTCTCTCTCCATGTCCAGCACTGAGTCTCCGGTCTCTCTCCATGTCCAGCACTGAGTCTCTGGTCTCTCTCCATGTCCAACACTTAGTCACTGGTCTCTCTCCATGTCCAGCACTTAGTCTCTGGTCTCTCTCCATGTCAAGCACTTAGTCACTGGTCTCTCTCCATGTCCAGCACTTAGTCTCTGGTCTCTCTCCATGTCCAACACTGAGTCACTGGTCTCACCATGTCCAGCACTGAGTCACTGGTCTCTCTCCATGTCCAGCACTGAGTCTCTGGTCTCTCTCCATGTCCAGCACTGAGTCTCCGGTCTCTCTCCATGTCCAGCACTGAGTCTCTGGTCTATCTCCATGTCCAACACTAAGTCACTGGTCTCTCCATGTCCAGCACTGAGTCACTGGTCTCTCTCCATGTCCAACACTGAGTCACTGGTCTCTCTCCATGTCCAGCACTTAGTCTCTGGTCTCTCTCCATGTCCAGCACTGAGTCACTGGTCTCTCTCCATGTCCAGCACTTAGTCTCTGGTCTCTCTCCATGTCCAACACTGAGTCACTGGTCTCTCTCCATGTCCAGCACTTAGTCTCTGGTCTCTCTCCATGTCCGGCACTTAGTCTCTGGTCTCTCTCCATGTCCAGCACTGAGTCTCTGGTCTCTCTCCATGTCCAGCACTGAGTCTCCGGTCTCTCTCCATGTCCAGCACTGAGTCTCTGGTCTCTCTCCATGTCCAACACTTAGTCACTGGTCTCTCTCCATGTCCAGCACTTAGTCTCTGGTCTCTCTCCATGTCAAGCACTTAGTCACTGGTCTCTCTCCATGTCCAGCACTTAGTCTCTGGTCTCTCTCCATGTCCAACACTGAGTCACTGGTCTCTCCATGTCCAGCACTGAGTCACTGGTCTCTCTCCATGTCCAGCACTGAGTCTCTGGTCTCTCTCCATGTCCAACACTTAGTCACTGGTCTCTCTCCATGTCCAGCACTTAGTCTCTGGTCTCTCTCCATGTCCAGCACTGAGTCTCTGGTCTCTCTCCATGTCCAACACTTAGTCACTGGTCTCTCTCCATGTCCAGCACTTAGTCTCTGGTCTCTCTCCATGTCAAGCACTTAGTCACTGGTCTCTCTCCATGTCCAGCACTTAGTCACTGGTCTCTCTCCATGTCCAGCACTTAGTCTCTGGTCTCTCTCCATGTCCAGCACTTAGTCACTGGTCTCTCTCCATGTCCAACACTGAGTCACTGGTCTCTCTCCATGTCCAACACTGAGTCACTGGTCTCTCTCCATGTCCAACACTAAGTCACTGGTCTCTCCATGTCCAGCACTGAGTCACTGGTCTCTCTCCATGTCCAGCACTTAGTCTCTGGTCTCTCTCCATGTCCAGCACTTAGTCTCTGGTCTCTCTCCATGTCCAACACTTAGTCACTGGTCTCTCTCCATGTCCAGCACTTAGTCTCTGGTCTCTCTCCATGTCAAGCACTTAGTCACTGGTCTCTCTCCATGTCCAGCACTTAGTCACTGGTCTCTCTCCATGTCCAGCACTTAGTCTCTGGTCTCTCTCCATGTCCAGCACTTAGTCACTGGTCTCTCTCCATGTCCAACACTGAGTCACTGGTCTCTCTCCATGTCCAACACTGAGTCACTGGTCTCTCTCCATGTCCAACACTAAGTCACTGGTCTCTCCATGTCCAGCACTGAGTCACTGGTCTCTCTCCATGTCCAACACTGAGTCACTGGTCTCTCTCCATGTCCAGCACTTAGTCTCTGGTCTCTCTCCATGTCCAGCACTGAGTCACTGGTCTCTCTCCATGTCCAGCACTTAGTCTCTGGTCTCTCTCCATGTCCAACACTGAGTCACTGGTCTCTCTCCATGTCCAGCACTTAGTCTCTGGTCTCTCTCCATGTCCGGCACTTAGTCTCTGGTCTCTCTCCATGTCCAGCACTGAGTCTCTGGTCTCTCTCCATGTCCAGCACTGAGTCTCCGGTCTCTCTCCATGTCCAGCACTGAGTCTCTGGTCTCTCTCCATGTCCAACACTAAGTCACTGGTCTCTCCATGTCCAGCACTGAGTCACTGGTCTCTCTCCATGTCCAACACTGAGTCTCTGGTCTCTCTCCATGTCCAGCACTGAGTCTCTGGTCTCTCTCCATGTCCAGCACTGAGTCACTGGTCTCTCTCCATGTCCAGCACTTAGTCTCTGGTCTCTCTCCATGTCAAGCACTTAGTCACTGGTCTCTCTCCATGTCCAGCACTTAGTCACTGGTCTCTCTCCATGTCCAGCACTTAGTCTCTGGTCTCTCTCCATGTCCAGCACTTAGTCACTGGTCTCTCTCCATGTCCAACACTGAGTCACTGGTCTCTCTCCATGTCCAACACTGAGTCACTGGTCTCTCTCCATGTCCAACACTAAGTCACTGGTCTCTCCATGTCCAGCACTGAGTCACTGGTCTCTCTCCATGTCCAACACTGAGTCACTGGTCTCTCTCCATGTCCAGCACTTAGTCTCTGGTCTCTCTCCATGTCCAGCACTGAGTCACTGGTCTCTCTCCATGTCCAGCACTTAGTCTCTGGTCTCTCTCCATGTCCAACACTGAGTCACTGGTCTCTCTCCATGTCCAGCACTTAGTCTCTGGTCTCTCTCCATGTCCGGCACTTAGTCTCTGGTCTCTCTCCATGTCCAGCACTGAGTCTCTGGTCTCTCTCCATGTCCAGCACTGAGTCTCCGGTCTCTCTCCATGTCCAGCACTGAGTCTCTGGTCTCTCTCCATGTCCAACACTAAGTCACTGGTCTCTCCATGTCCAGCACTGAGTCACTGGTCTCTCTCCATGTCCAACACTGAGTCACTGGTCTCTCTCCATGTCCAGCACTTAGTCTCTGGTCTCTCTCCATGTCCAGCACTGAGTCACTGGTCTCTCTCCATGTCCAGCACTTAGTCTCTGGTCTCTCTCCATGTCCAACACTGAGTCACTGGTCTCTCTCCATGTCCAGCACTTAGTCTCTGGTCTCTCTCCATGTCCGGCACTTAGTCTCTGGTCTCTCTCCATGTCCAGCACTGAGTCTCTGGTCTCTCTCCATGTCCAGCACTGAGTCACTGGTCTCTCTCCATGTCCAGCACTTAGTCTCTGGTCTCTCTCCATGTCCAACACTGAGTCACTGGTCTCTCCATGTCCAGCACTGAGTCACTGGTCTCTCTCCATGTCCAGCACTGAGTCTCTGGTCTCTCTCCATGTCCAACACTTAGTCACTGGTCTCTCTCCATGTCCAGCACTTAGTCTCTGGTCTCTCTCCATGTCCAGCACTGAGTCTCTGGTCTCTCTCCATGTCCAGCACTGAGTCTCTGGTCTCTCTCCATGTCCAACACTTAGTCACTGGTCTCTCTCCATGTCCAACAATGAGTCACTGGTCTCTCTCCATGTCCAACACTAAGTCACTGGTCTCTCCATGTCCAGCACTTAGTCTCTGGTCTCTCTCCATGTCCAACAATGAGTCACTGGTCTCTCTCCATGTCCAGCACTTAGTCTCTGGTCTCTCTCCATGTCAAGCACTTAGTCACTGGTCTCTCTCCATGTCCAGCACTTAGTCTCTGGTCTCTCTCCATGTCCAGCACTTAGTCACTGGTCTCTCTCCATGTCCAACACTGAGTCACTGGTCTCTCTCCATGTCCAGCACTTAGTCTCTGGTCTCTCTCCATGTCCAACAATGAGTCTCTGGTCTCTCTCCATGTCAAGCACTTAGTCACTGGTCTCTCTCCATGTCCAGCACTGAGTCACTGGTCTCTCTCCATGTCCAACACTTAGTCTCTGGTCTCTCTCCATGTCCAGCACTGAGTCACTGGTCTCTCTCCATGTCCAACACTTAGTCTCTGGTCTCTCTCCATGTCCAGCACTGAGTCACTGGTCTCTCTCCATGACCAGCACTGAGTCTCTGGTCTCTCTCCATGTCCAGCACTGAGTCACTGGTCTCTCTCCATGTCCAGCACTGAGTCACTGGTCTCTCTCCATGTCCAGCACTTAGTCTCTGGTCTCTCTCCATGTCCAACACTGAGTCACTGGTCTCTCTCCATGTCCAGCACTTAGTCTCTGGTCTCTCTCCATGTCCAGCACTGAGTCACTGGTCTCTCTCCATGTCCAGCACTTAGTCTCTGGTCTCTCTCCATGTCCAGCACTTAGTCTCTGGTCTCTCTCCATGTCCAGCACTGAGTCTCTGGTCTCTCTCCATGTCCAGCACTGAGTCTCTGGTCTCTCTCCATGTCCAACACTTAGTCACTGGTCTCTCTCCATGCCCAGCACTTAGACTCTGGTCTCTCTCCATGTCCAGCACTTAGTCTCTGGTCTCTCTCCATGTCCAACACTTAGTCACTGGTCTCTCTCCATGTCCAACACTTAGTCACTGGTCTCTCTCCATGTCCAGCACTTAGTCTCTGGTCTCTCTCCATGTCTGGGAAGATACAAGTCCAGACTGCTCCCTGTCTCCTGTGGTGTTCCGCAAGGGTCGGTCCTCGGCCCCATCCTCTTCATTATTTACATGCTCCCCCTCGGTCATGTCATTAGCAGACATAGGATGTCTTTCCACTGTTATGCTGATGATACACAGCTCTACATCAAAACTGCCCCAAGCCCCTCTGCAGCCATGTCATGTCTCACCTCCTGTCTTGGGGAGATAAAGGCGTGGATGAGCAACAACTTTCTCCAGTTAAACAGTAGCAAAACCGAAGCCCTCCTTGTTGGCACTCCACACCAGGTTCAGTCATCCTCCATAACTCATCTCACCTTCGACGGTCAGGTCATCCCCCTCGCCTCCACAGTCACTAATCTGGGAGTTAGGTTTGACTCACACCTGTCCTTTAATGACCATATAAAACACCTGTGCAAAACCTCGTTTTATCATCTCAAAAACATCTCCAAACTCCGCCCCACTTTAACCCTGTCAGATGCAGAGAAGCTCGTCCACGCCTTTATATCCTCAAGACTGGACTACTGCAACGCACTATTCACTGGGATCACCTCCAAAAACATCCAGAAGCTGCAATACATCCAAAACAGCGCTGCCAGGATCCTGATGAGAGTCCGGAAGTATGAGCACATAACACCCATTCTGCACTCCCTACACTGGCTCCCTGTCTCATTCCGGATTGACTACAAAGTCCTACTACTCACACATAAATGCATAAATGGACATGCACCTCCCTACCTACAAGACCTCATCACTCCCCAAATCTCCACCCGCACCCTCAGATCATCAAACAGCTCGCTCCTCCGGGTCCCCAGCACCAAGCTCCGCACCATGGGCGACCGGGCCTTTGGCTCGGCAGCTCTACGCCTATGGAACAGTCTCCCTGACCACCTAAGGGCAACACAGACACTGGTCTCTTTTAAGACTGGCCTAAAAACCTTTTTATTCAGGAAAGCCTTTCTGACCTAAGTCACTGTCAGTTATTTCTTTTGTGTTTCTGTTCATTCACTGGTTTTTATTTTATTTTATTATAGTTTTTTTTATGTTTTAACTATGCTTTTTACTATGTTTTTACTATGTACTGGCTCTGTGGCACTCTGAGATTTAAAAAAAAAAAAATGAAAAGTGCGTTACAAATAAAATACATTATTATTATTATGTCAAGCACTTAGTCACTAGTCTCTCTCCATGTCCAGTACTTAGTCACTGGTCTCTCTCCATGTCCAGCACTTAGTCTCTGGTCTCTCTCCATGTCCAGCACTTAGTCACTGGTCTCTCTCCATGTCCAACACTGAGTCACTGGTCTCTCTCCATGTCCAACACTGAGTCACTGGTCTCTCTCCATGTCCAGCACTTAGACTCTGGTCTCTCTCCATGTCCAGCACTTAGTCTCTGGTCTCTCTCCATGTCCAACACTTAGTCACTGGTCTCTCTCCATGTCCAGCACTTAGTCTCTGGTCTCTCTCCATGTCAAGCACTTAGTCACTAGTCTCTCTCCATGTCCAGCACTGAGTCACTGGTCTCTCTCCATGTCCAACAATGAGTCTCTGGTCTCTCTCCATGTCCAACACTTAGTCTCTGGTCTCTCTCCATGTCCAGCACTGAGTCACTGGTCTCTCTCCATGTCCAACACTGAGTCACTGGTCTCTCTCCATGTCCAACACTTAGTCACTGGTCTCTCTCCATGTCCAGCACTTAGTCTCTGGTCTCTGTCCATGTCCAACACTGAGTCACTGGTCTCTCCATGTCCAGCACTGAGTCACTGGTCTCTCTCCATGTCCAGCACTTAGTCTCTGGTCTCTCTCCATGTCCAACACTGAGTCACTGGTCTCTCTCCATGTCCAGCACTTAGTCTCTGGTCTCTCTCCATGTCCAGCACTTAGTCTCTGGTCTCTCTCCATGTCCAGCACTGAGTCTCTGGTCTCTCTCCATGTCCAGCACTGAGTCTCTGGTCTCTCTCCATGTCCAGCACTGAGTCTCTGGTCTCTCTCCATGTCCAACACTTAGTCACTGGTCTCTCTCCATGTCCAGCACTTAGTCTCTGGTCTCTCTCCATGTCAAGCACTTAGTCACTGGTCTCTCTCCATGTCCAGCACTTAGTCTCTGGTCTCTCTCCATGTCCAGCACTTAGTCACTGGTCTCTCTCCATGTCCAACACTGAGTCACTGGTCTCTCTCCATGTCCAACACTGAGTCACTGGTCTCTCTCCATGTCCAGCACTTAGTCTCTGGTCTCTCTCCATGTCCAACAATGAGTCTCTGGTCTCTCTCCATGTCAAGCACTTAGTCACTGGTCTCTCGCCATGTCCAGCACTTAGTCTCTGGTCTCTCTCCATGTCCAACAATGAGTCACTGGTCTCTCTCCATGTCCAGCACTTAGTCACTGGTCTCTCTCCATGTCCAGCACTTAGTCTCTGGTCTCTCTCCATGTCCAACACTGAGTCACTGGTCTCTCTCCATGTCCAGCACTGAGTCACTGGTCTCTCTCCATGTCCAACACTTAGTCTCTGGTCTCTCTCCATGTCCAGCACTGAGTCACTGGTCTCTCTCCATGTCCAACACTTAGTCTCTGGTCTCTCTCCATGTCCAGCACTGAGTCACTGGTCTCTCTCCATGACCAGCACTGAGTCTCTGGTCTCTCTCCATGTCCAGCACTTAGTCTCTGGTCTCTCTCCATGTCAAGCACTTAGTCACTAGTCTCTCTCCATGTCCAGCACTGAGTCACTGGTCTCTCTCCATGTCCAACAATGAGTCTCTGGTCTCTCTCCATGTCCAACACTTAGTCTCTGGTCTCTCTCCATGTCCAGCACTGAGTCACTGGTCTCTCTCCATGTCCAACACTGAGTCACTGGTCTCTCTCCATGTCCAACACTTAGTCACTGGTCTCTCTCCATGTCCAGCACTTAGTCTCTGGTCTCTGTCCATGTCCAACACTGAGTCACTGGTCTCTCCATGTCCAGCACTGAGTCACTGGTCTCTCTCCATGTCCAGCACTTAGTCTCTGGTCTCTCTCCATGTCCAACACTGAGTCACTGGTCTCTCTCCATGTCCAGCACTTAGTCTCTGGTCTCTCTCCATGTCCAGCACTTAGTCTCTGGTCTCTCTCCATGTCCAGCACTGAGTCTCTGGTCTCTCTCCATGTCCAGCACTGAGTCTCTGGTCTCTCTCCATGTCCAGCACTGAGTCTCTGGTCTCTCTCCATGTCCAACACTTAGTCACTGGTCTCTCTCCATGTCCAGCACTTAGTCTCTGGTCTCTCTCCATGTCAAGCACTTAGTCACTGGTCTCTCTCCATGTCCAGCACTTAGTCTCTGGTCTCTCTCCATGTCCAGCACTTAGTCACTGGTCTCTCTCCATGTCCAACACTGAGTCACTGGTCTCTCTCCATGTCCAACACTGAGTCACTGGTCTCTCTCCATGTCCAGCACTTAGTCTCTGGTCTCTCTCCATGTCCAACAATGAGTCTCTGGTCTCTCTCCATGTCAAGCACTTAGTCACTGGTCTCTCGCCATGTCCAGCACTTAGTCTCTGGTCTCTCTCCATGTCCAACAATGAGTCACTGGTCTCTCTCCATGTCCAGCACTTAGTCACTGGTCTCTCTCCATGTCCAGCACTTAGTCTCTGGTCTCTCTCCATGTCCAACACTGAGTCACTGGTCTCTCTCCATGTCCAGCACTGAGTCACTGGTCTCTCTCCATGTCCAACACTTAGTCTCTGGTCTCTCTCCATGTCCAGCACTGAGTCACTGGTCTCTCTCCATGTCCAACACTTAGTCTCTGGTCTCTCTCCATGTCCAGCACTGAGTCACTGGTCTCTCTCCATGACCAGCACTGAGTCTCTGGTCTCTCTCCATGTCCAGCACTGAGTCACTGGTCTCTCTCCATGTCCAGCACTGAGTCACTGGTCTCTCTCCATGTCCAGCACTTAGTCTCTGGTCTCTCTCCATGTCCAACACTGAGTCACTGGTCTCTCTCCATGTCCAGCACTTAGTCTCTGGTCTCTCTCCATGTCCAGCACTGAGTCACTGGTCTCTCTCCATGTCCAGCACTTAGTCTCTGGTCTCTCTCCATGTCCAGCACTTAGTCTCTGGTCTCTCTCCATGTCCAGCACTGAGTCTCTGGTCTCTCTCCATGTCCAGCACTGAGTCTCTGGTCTCTCTCCATGTCCAACACTTAGTCACTGGTCTCTCTCCATGTCCAGCACTTAGACTCTGGTCTCTCTCCATGTCCAGCACTTAGTCTCTGGTCTCTCTCCATGTCCAACACTTAGTCACTGGTCTCTCTCCATGTCCAGCACTTAGTCTCTGGTCTCTCTCCATGTCTGGGAAGATACAAGTCCAGACTGCTCCCTGTCTCCTGTGGTGTTCCGCAAGGGTCGGTCCTCGGCCCCATCCTCTTCATTATTTACATGCTCCCCCTCGGTCATGTCATTAGCAGACATAGGATGTCTTTCCACTGTTATGCTGATGATACACAGCTCTACATCAAAACTGCCCCAAGCCCCTCTGCAGCCATGTCATGTCTCACCTCCTGTCTTGGGGAGATAAAGGCGTGGATGAGCAACAACTTTCTCCAGTTAAACAGTAGCAAAACCGAAGCCCTCCTTGTTGGCACTCCACACCAGGTTCAGTCATCCTCCATAACTCATCTCACCTTCGACGGTCAGGTCATCCCCCTCGCCTCCACAGTCACTAATCTGGGAGTTAGGTTTGACTCACACCTGTCCTTTAATGACCATATAAAACACCTGTGCAAAACCTCGTTTTATCATCTCAAAAACATCTCCAAACTCCGCCCCACTTTAACCCTGTCAGATGCAGAGAAGCTCGTCCACGCCTTTATATCCTCAAGACTGGACTACTGCAACGCACTATTCACTGGGATCACTGCCAAAAACATCCAGAAGCTGCAATACATCCAAAACAGCGCTGCCAGGATCCTGATGAGAGTCCGGAAGCATGAGCACATAACACCCATTCTGCACTCCCTACACTGGCTCCCTGTCTCATTCCGGATTGACTACAAAGTCCTACTACTCACACATAAATGGACATGCACCTCCCTACCTACAAGACCTCATCACTCCCCAAATCTCCACCCGCACCCTCAGATCATCAAACAGCTCGCTCCTCCGGGTCCCCAGCACCAAGCTCCGCACCATGGGCGACCGGGCCTTTGGCTCGGCAGCTCTACGCCTATGGAACAGTCTCCCTGACCACCTAAGGGCAACACAGACACTGGTCTCTTTTAAGACTGGCCTAAAAACCTTTTTATTCAGGAAAGCCTTTCTGACCTAAGTCACTGTCAGTTATTTCTTTTGTGTTTCTGTTCATTCACTGGTTTTTATTTTATTTTATTATAGTTTTTTTTATGTTTTAACTATGCTTTTTACTATGTTTTTACTATGTACTGGCTCTGTGGCACTCTGAGATTTAAAAAAAAAAAAATGAAAAGTGCGTTACAAATAAAATACATTATTATGTCAAGCACTTAGTCACTAGTCTCTCTCCATGTCCAGCACTTAGTCACTGGTCTCTCTCCATGTCCAGCACTTAGTCTCTGGTCTCTCTCCATGTCCAGCACTTAGTCTCTGGTCTCTCTCCATGTCCAGCACTTAGTCACTGGTCTCTCTCCATGTCCAACACTGAGTCACTGGTCTCTCTCCATGTCCAACACTGAGTCACTGGTCTCTCTCCATGTCCAGCACTTAGACTCTGGTCTCTCTCCATGTCCAGCACTTAGTCTCTGGTCTCTCTCCATGTCCAACACTTAGTCACTGGTCTCTCTCCATGTCCAGCACTTAGTCTCTGGTCTCTCTCCATGTCAAGCACTTAGTCACTAGTCTCTCTCCATGTCCAGCACTGAGTCACTGGTCTCTCTCCATGTCCAACAATGAGTCTCTGGTCTCTCTCCATGTCCAACACTTAGTCTCTGGTCTCTCTCCATGTCCAGCACTGAGTCACTGGTCTCTCTCCATGTCCAACACTGAGTCACTGGTCTCTCTCCATGTCCAACACTTAGTCACTGGTCTCTCTCCATGTCCAACACTTAGTCTCTGGTCTCTCTCCATGTCCAACACTTAGTCTCTGGTCTCTCTCCATGTCCAGCACTGAGTCACTGGTCTCTCTCCATGTCCAACACTTAGTCACTGGTCTCTCTCCATGTCCAACACTTAGTCTCTGGTCTCTCTCCATGTCCAGCACTTAGTCTCTGGTCTCTCTCCATGTCCAGCACTGAGTCACTGGTCTCTCTCCATGTCCAACACTTAGTCACTGGTCTCTCTCCATGTCCAACACTTAGTCTCTGGTCTCTCTCCATGTCCAACACTTAGTCACTGGTCTCTCCATGTCCAACACTTAGTCTCTGGTCTCTCTCCATGTCCAACACTTAGTCTCTGGTCTCTCTCCATGTCCAACACTTAGTCTCTGGTCTCTCTCCATGTCCAGCACTTAGTCTCTGGTCTCTCTCCATGTCCAACACTTAGTCTCTGGTCTCTCTCCATGTCCAGCACTTAGTCTCTGGTCTCTCTCCATGTCCAACACTTAGTCTCTGGTCTCTCTCCATGTCCAGCACTTAGTCACTGGTATCTCTCCATGTCCAACACTTAGTCTCTGGTCTCTCTCCATGTCCAGCACTTAGTCTCTGGTCTCTCTCCATGTCCAACACTTAGTCTCTGGTCTCTCTCCATGTCCAGCACTTAGTCTCTGGTCTCTCTCCATGTCCAACACTTGTGAAAATAAATAAATGAAATCATTAAAATAAAGAGTAAAAATACAACAATCAAAACATGAAAGCATCAGTTATATTCGATCCATTTATTTACATTATTTTTCTTCTCCACCTATAAAAAAGTCATGCACTGAAGTTCTAACAACTACAGCGTTTAAATGTAAACACTGTAAGAGACTCACCTACTGACCACAGAATAGATACTGTACAGATCAAAAACATCATTGTGATCCCATCTCTTCACCACAATCACTAAGACATGTTTGGACTCTTCCCTGGTGGCCATGCAGATAGATTTACCTGCTGAGTTCTAAGACACTGACCCTCTTATATCAGTCGTCATGGGAGCGATTGGGGATATACATGGTGTATGGTACAAGAACAGCCTGTTCAATCTGTATGAGCAAACCCAGCACTGGCCCTTTATCCGGACCCAGTGTCTCAGTAGCGTGTGGTACCTGTTGTGACCCATGTTTGATCATTTAAGTAGACCGCAGTCACAAAACACAAAGGAGTCATTTGCGAGCAGCTGAGAATTACTGATTAAATGTCCTCTGAGCTCAGTGTTGACGTTCTGGAACTCAGGTGTGAACCGTTCAAGACATCAGCACAGGGTGAATTGGACCATTAAAACTATGCAGTAGTTTAAAAACATCATTCCAGACTGTTTCAACTTGGATCTCATTTTGATACTTTTGTCCATCATGTCTACTAGTTATGACTTTGCACTCACCGAGTTAATAACGGAGATCTGTGAGCACAAAGAGAATCCCAGGAGGTGAAGACGAGCCGTCAGAAGATCACACTGATCCTGATTAGTTAAACGTCTTTCTCTAGAGGCTGGACTGGACTTGCTACTAATTCCTCATTGCACAGCACACTACAGTAAGTACAGTAGGTCAAAGCTGAAGCAGGAAGTGGGTGTCTGTAAACTGTGAAGGATGTTTTCTCTGTTTGACTCAGACCTGCTTGTGTTGCTCTGATGATGTGGTTGTGTTCCCAGATCTCAGCGACTACACTGAGAGAACAACGTTTTCACTGGTAGAATAAAACTGTAATAACCTGGAATCATCATTTAACAGTGATGAAAAGACTTGGGCATTTCTAGAGCTAATATACATGCTCACTGAGCTATTTGTTTAAAATCAGTGGATCAGGCATTCCAATAATCCACTGATGCAGCCCCAGCTCACTGGGAACAAGAGGCCCTCCATTCTGTCCAAGGACTGTGCTTTTCATCGAGGGAGGGTTTGTCAAGTTCACATCTAAAAGGTTAATGGTGAATTTCAGCTTTCATAAACAAAAAGGTAATTACAAATTCATATACAAATCTGTACAGTTGTGTCCATCTGGACACAGATGAGAGTGATGCGTTCCCAGCAGTCCTTTGTCAGAACAGGTATTTCCGACACGAGTCCGATCCACACCGACACTCCACTCGAATCCTCTTCTTGGGAGAGCTGGGGAGCCCTGCTACACTGAAGCTGGAGTCCATTTTAGTGCTTTCTGTGTCCACTGGATCAACTGGAAACAAACAGAAGGCTCAGTTGAAAAGCCAGCAACTTGACTTTGCTTGAACACGACCCCTTCACAGTATATAGACGACTGGCATGAGAAGCCACCAGCTGTGGGCCTGATGACGGAGAAGCCTCTATTTGTTATGGTGGAGTCAGCTGATATCCAGGCCAAGACTTCCTGTTACATGTGCTGCTCATTGTTTACAGTCCCATTCATCTTGAGAAGAGAGACTGGAGTTAGAGTTAAGAGGTGACCGCATTGTTTCCAGTTTACAAGACAGACGATAGCCGGTGGCCTCTTCTTCTCTCCACACGTAATGTTTACCTGCATTCAGCCAAAGACGGCTCGAACGTGACTGGTCAGACCGCTCCGACTACAAACACAAACCAAAATCTTGGCCCTTAGCATGAATGCAGAATCTGTGTAGAGATCAGATGGCTGGGAGTGTGATGGTGCCCTTTAATTCAGGAGTGTGGTGCACCATATTTGTCTAGATGACATACACATAACTTACCTAAACACTCAAACAAGTCCATGTAGTTGCTCTTTAAACCTGCTAATATTGTAACTTGTACCATTGTGTCGAATGAAAGAAGTAAAAGAACTGCATGTTGGCCTGTAGGGAACTGCATGTTCTGACATGAACTTGTAATACCAGTGTCACTTCTTCCATTCTTGGAACATAACTACAACTACATGTACACACATTTTGTACTGCACTACAGATTTGAGTATTTCCATTTGAATCAGATTTCTACTTCTACATCTCTTTACTCCACTACATTTGTCTGACAGCTTCAGTTACTTTGCTTTTCATCCCCTTAGTATTCCTGCAGTACAGGATGGGAATACTTCTCCCAGCACAGTCTGTACTAGCAGCACCATCAGGCTGTTCAGTGGAGGAAGGATCATATTATAGCTTTCTTTGAGCAAATACAGATCTATAGAATATGCCCTGACCGGTCCAGATACTGATCCTGAGGATCAGCTGGGCTCTATTCAGCTGCTTGTTAGATGACTCACATATCATTACTGTATGTGAGTGACTGCTGATTACACAGGACTAGACTGTGACTAGAGATGAAGAGCAGCGGAGACACTGAAGCACTGAAACACCCAGCCATGTAACAACCCTCTGGTCGTCAAACACCGCTGCTTTGTATCGAACCGACGCGAAAGGGCGACTCGGTGTCAAGACTCAGAGGTGTTTGACGACTCAGCGGGTTGTTGGCTGAGGGTTACGCCCCCGCTGTGCCCAAAGGTTCTGACCCCACAAACAGCTAAACATAGATACACACTTCTAGTGGGTCAGAAGGAATGATCCTGAGGACTGTTTTCTATACAATGCTGTAGGGCTGGGCGGTATGACCAAAAATGCATATCACGGTATTTTGTAAGACTCTGGCGGTTTCACGGTATATCACGGTATTTTTTTTTCCGCGTTAAAGCATTAATTAACGCCGAAAAGAAACTGCCGGCCAGCGAGCGGTGAATAGCTGTTTGTGTGGCGTGTCTTCCGTTCCGTCACTTCCTGTTTTCTTCACCTACATTCCCCTGGGTCCTAAGCCCTCCATGGAAAGAATTTAGTTGTTAGTAGGTGTTGTTTAAGTTTATTTCTTTAGTTATTTATTTATATATATATATATATTATTTTATTATCAGAATAGTGAAGAAAAAGTTAACCTGAAAATGCACACTCCAGTACAGTAGGTGGCGGTATGCACCTATACAAGTAGCGAGCCGCCAATGGAATTTAAAGAAGAAGAAGAAGAAGCCCCCAGCTTCTTATCACCGTCTATGTTAGGGTGACCATATCCATAACACCAAAAAGGAGGACACTCTGCGGTATTTAGTGAAGCTGTGAATAATTGCATAGGACTCTGGCGTGCTCCCCTCTACAACACAACTTTGTGTGATTGCTACATGATGTATGTGTAACAGAATAGGAAAAAATAGTCTTAAAGAGTCAAAAAGTGTTTGTTCACAGTATTTGTATTTATTCAATTGTGGTGTTCAAAAACTGACCACTGTGCTGAGTGCCACAAAGCATAACATTTGTGGACTTAAAATGTACAAATTAAATCACAGGTCAAATAAATAACAAATAATAAACAGATAAATGAATGTTTTAAAAGCATAAAGAAAACCAAACAAATTTGGTTGACATTTAACGGCTCAAAAAGTAAAGAATTTCTAAAGTGATTCAGTCTATTGGGGACTTGTGTGCAGTGTCTTTTTTTTCATCAGACTAATTTGTACATCGGCAGTATCAAGTGGTAGAAAGAGGTATGCAGAATATCTGTACTTGAACTTGCTAATAATTTATTTAGCTTTTTTAAACAACGGGGACAGATCCAGCACCGACAGTTATGGAGTGAGGGATGAGGAGGTAAGGAAACATGAGAACACCAGGACACACATGAGAACTCTGTCAAGCTACATATTGGGCAAAGTGAACATCTTTTCTTCTACATAGCTGTCCTCAGTCTCATCTGCTTAACTTGGTCATGGAGGCATCAACATGTAATAGAGATGTTAAATTAACAGTGAAAACTCATCATAGCTTAATTTAACATCAGTATTCATAATTACACTTCATGTTTACTTCTCCTGATCTTTACCTCCTATAACAAGGTTCATAGGGACATCTTAATAAATACACATGTTATATTATACTATATTATATACGGTAAGTGTTATTTACTGCTTTTTTTCGTGTTGGAATACATGTTAAATATTTAACTGCCAAGTAATAATGCGTGTTTGATACTTACATTTTTTTGCATTAAATCATACTGGGATGTTTGCTGAAATTGATAGGATGGCCCTACCTAGAACATTTTCCACCAGCCGCCACTGGCTGTCAGTCGGCCTCAGTGCGAAGATATGACGTAGCCAGCACACGGCGCCTTGTTTACGTTTTTAACCAATGATATAGGGCTAGAACCTAACCTAAGCCTATCAGATATTTATTTGACAACGCTTTTAACCAATCATTTGTTAGACTGCGTTCCAGCAAAATATTCTATCGCGCGGCTCTTTAGCCCCAGTGGAACTCCAAAAAGGAGGACAAATACGCGTCCGGCTTGATGCTGCACCGGACGCCGGGCAGGGCATTGAAAATCCGGACGTCTGGTCACCCTAGTCTATGTACCAACGTACATTTATAACAAATACCACACATATTACGGTAATCAGCGTTGAATGTGTCTGACCTAAATACCTTTTGTTGTTCAGTCTGTGTTCATCCTGCATCGCTCTTTTCTGTTCTTTAATGTAACGTTACTGCCGCGACAGAGCTGTTAGCTCCCAGCGGTTAGCAGACTGTTGTTAGCAAGCTTTACCCAGCATGCAGGTCGGCGGAGAAATTTGATAAATGTACAATTAATAGTGCTACAAATTATCTGTCACAAACTGTTAAGTCGTGGTGTTTTGCCCTGTTAAAGAGCGTTAGTTGTTGTTATAATAACTGTTGTTATAAAGTTATAAAGTAAACCATGACTAGGGTTCCCACTCAATACAGGTAAGACAACTAGCTCGTCTGTAGCACTCTTAGCAGCGAACAATATATTTTGCTGCCTGTTGAAGAGCAACAGATGTTGTTTCGGCTGTGACGAGTTGTATGACGGTATATGAAAAATTCATATCGTACGGGAAATTGAAATCGGTATACCGCCCAGCCCTACAATGCTGCATATTGTACCTTTAATGCCAATGTTAAACCTGCTCAATCAATGACACCTACTTTGCATCTTGTAGTCAAAGGTGAGCTCCTCTCCTGCCCGGATAGCCCGTGTTGAAAATAAAGCAATTCTTGGGAGTCTCTCATCAATGTTGTCGATGAACACATTAAATACCTGCAGATTGGGGTTACACTGCAAAAACAACACCACATGTGTCAGGAGCTTTAAAATGATGCTATGCTAATGAACATAAGAAACTGCGTATTCATAACGTGTGTGTGCTGAGGAGAGGAGGAGCTATGCACACACACTGAAAGTTACACGGTCAACAAGGTTGACATTGACTTGACTTCTATCATCTTAATTATTCATTATTGACTGTGTCTCACAGAAAAGGATGATGACAGGCCTTGTTCTAAAGCTCTGAGACACACACAGGTACAGAGACCTGAACCTGGGTGTGGGCTGCCTGCAGTACAGTAGACAGTAGGTTCTGTGCTCAGTCTGAAGACACTCACGCTGTGGTTCACAAAGTGGGAGATGTTGCCTTGGTGAGCTGCGTCCACCGTGTACACGTCCTCCACATAGTCCAGGTCAAACAGGTATGTGGAGCCCTGGCGGTCGTACACATGACCCCTCCTCTCTGCTTCATCGGTTGTGATGATCTGAAGCAGACGAAGCAGGACATGGACCAGCACCAGTCAGTTTAGGATACAACACAAAAGCAACAGTTGATTAAAAAAAGGCTTAGATACTCACTCCAGATATTTACTGGCTCAGCCACAAAAAATATCAGTTAAAAAAAATAAAAATGTTCAGAAGCATCCATATAGAGAAGTAGAACTAAAGTGACATCAGCACTGGCCAAACATGGACACTGAATGACTAGAAAATGAAGGAGAGCAGCAGCACCAGCCAAAGACATATTTAAACGCTGAGCAAATTAAGAGGAGCGGCTTGTTGTTGTTAAAGGAGAACAGCTGGTCCACCTTAAAAGGTCAGTCCGCCTTAAGTGAGCCTGAGCCACAATTGCCGCTACCTTTGGGCTAACCCCCTTTACTTTAATCTGCAGGTGGCACTTAAGACACGAGAGTTGTCCGTGTTTTCGTCGAAGAACTGGAACCTTTTCACAAGTTATTTCACTTGGTCATAGACCATTGGAAGCGTTTTGGGTCAGGGTTGGGTGAACTCAGCTCCACTCTCTCCTGTCTCTTCTGGCTGCACATCAATAAGATGGAGACGGTCAAAATGATGAATTCAAGGCTTTAAAACGGCAGTCCAGACACCAATGGGTGACTTGACAGTGACTACATCAGTCTCTGGTCTTGAGGAGTTGTAGCATTTATCCGTTGACAAATAAAATATACACACACTGCACTGCTACGTTCACACATATAACTTGCAGCTAACTTCATACTTTGCATAACTGCAGCTGGCAATAAATGACCACAGCACCACTGCATGCAAGGCACTCATCTTGTCAGTCAACAGTTATATAAATAAGACTGAAATACAAGTATTTTGAAATGAAAATGCCTCTTTTAAAATCTCTTCCCTGTAAAACTAAAAGGTTTTTGATGACTCATCTTGAAGTTGGCTAGCAGTGCAATAGTAGTAGGTGTGTGTTTGCATGTGATTGTTAATTCCTCCTCCTGATCGAATAGCATGAGTGAGGGAGACCAACCAGCAGCTCCATAGCAAAGCGTCCATGTACTGTTTGGATTTTCCAGCAGTAGGTTTAACCATTCACTGTAACTCTGTTCATTCTTACTACTTTTTCATTTTGTGTCCTACTTTCTCTTGTCACACCCCAAGCCATAATGTTTTATGTCGTCAAGTACTTGGTTGATGATGCTAATTACAAAGTGTATTGTATCATCAAGCTTTAAATTGATTCATAATAAACATGAAGATAATATGTTATGCACTAAAAGATGTTATTCGAGATGTCCTCTCCCTTTGGACAGCCTCTCTTCACCCCAGCATGAACAAAATACTGGAGTTCACATGTGAGCGATGTGAGGTTCACCTGTTCAAAGTGATCAAGCAGCTCCATCAGTTCTGTAATATCAATATCTGTAATTGTTGGCTTCTGTTTATTTGGTGCACTCTGCACATGTCTCACTGATGATAATGAAGCATGATGGGAAATCATGACATACCAGAAGTAAACAAAAGAAGGGCTACAGTACAGTATATAGCCAATAGCCATCCATCTATAAAGGAGGACTGGCTTGGTCACACTACTACTACTTTAACATGACACTGTGTCATAAATGTCATCCTGTGGTCTTTAGATGAGTAAGCTGTATTGAGTCAAACAATGAAAGATGACAGAACAGAATGACTGAAACCTGTTTCTGATCAGGTCCTACCTCTCCCACGTACTCCATGATGAACGTGTTCTTCTTGATGTGCTGCAGTGTGCGGACACCCCATCCCCGGCCGTTCTCCGTTTTAAAGATGCACAGGTCGAACTGGATGCCCTTCTGCACCACTCTGTTAGGACAGTCGGGGCTACAGCTGCATCGGGAGTTACACTCGTATATGGGCTGTCCCGGCCGGACCCGGACCTGCCCCCTGTCATTGTAGGCCATGCGGTGCAGGGAGGCCCCAGGGCAGCAGCCATTTATGGGCTCCTCCAAACAGTTCTTACACTCACAGCCCACAGCCATCTCATCCAACACGATGCCCTGGCCTACTTTGTAGTTGTTGATGTATGTGAAGTTTTTTGGGGGGCCCTCAAGGTCCACTTCGTTCATGACATAAATGCGTCCTGGGTGGTTGCGTGTCTGGTTCAAATGGGCCTCCCAGCGCTGCAGATGCTTACGAACTTTGGCTTTTTGGACGAGGAATGAGGCAACTTCCTGATCCAGTTTTTTAGGGGTGCAGCGTCTCTTGTGGCGCCTCAGCTCCTGATCCAGGTCAAAGTGGAACTGCTTCATCAGTTTGGGGCATTTGAGGTTCCTCTTGGGTTCCCAGGTGTTATCAGACTCTGGGAAGCCCTTCCACTTTACCAGGTAGAACTCCTCCTCCTGAAACACACCACTTCAATTAAGGGCAAAGATTGTATTCGTTCTCAATTCTATTGTATGCATCATTCTTTATATCTGCACAGACAACAGTTGTTAGTGGTCTGACAACTCACAGCCCTAAACCAGCATGCCATGCTTAAGATATGACGACAATGATTCAAACTATTCCTATCAGACAAAACCTTTGGTATTCACTATCTAATGAGTTCCATCCCAGGCCTCTCGAGTGCATTGTTAATTCAGTTCTCTCCAGCTAGTCTTCATCTGCCTGTCAGCCCTCTGTGAGGGTGAAGGCGGACCAATTTCAAAGGTGTATATGGTGTGGCCTTACACCTCAATGCACTTATCTCTCTGTGGCTGCTGAAAGTTGTAAACATGTAGGCCAGTTCATTTACTTCCTGAAAAAGCTCCAGATAAAGCACTTTCTGATCTGCACTGTGTGACACCACACTGAAAAGTGTTCACATTTGAATGCCACTTTGTGATCTCCTACAAAGCTTGATTGGTTCCAGTCAGATGTCTGCTTGAATGGTCTTTCATGCGTTTAGCTAGCTTTACTAATAGATGGCATGTTGTTCAATAGAACGGAGAACAAAACGCTGTACAATGGTTCAACTAGACCGACAATTGAAAGGCAGAAAGAGACAAAGATCCTCTGAGCAACGGGTGAATACAAAGAGAAGAAATCAGCAGTCTTTGGTAAAACAAACTGGAAGCAGACTGAACTAGGAACAGCTTCCTGTTTCAGTGTCAAGTGTTTCAGAATAATGCAGCTGGAACCAAAAACTGCATAGTGATGCATGGGTCAGGGGATCTTACTACCCACAATCACCTGACCCGTTAAGAGAGCTAATCCACACTGGCCGACAAATATATGCGTTAATCAACCAGCTGAAGTGTAGCACCATTATCAGGACTGAGGTCTGAGAGACAGAGACAAGCGGACTGGAGAGAGAGAGCGAGAGAGAGCAACAGAGAGAGGGGAAGAGAAGTTACTCAGAATGCTGTTTTGTAACTTTCTAACTTCACAATAGAGAGGCTCTGTCCAGTGGACTACCGGAAAGGTGCTTCATTTGGAAAAGGTATGCCTGGTAGTTAGTGGGGAGTGACAAAAACGGTTTGATCTAGTTTGGATTGTGCCGTTAATTAAACATATGATTTGATAGGTTTGTCAATTTCAAAGACAATCTTTGCACATCAAAACTGTTGAAGTATAAGACTGTGAAAATACACAATAACAGAGACCACACACAAAAGAGCTGCGTAAGTGAAGTGACGTCTCTGGCTACACTGCCTGTGTGTTTCATACCAGTATGTACACACACGAGTCTTGCTCGATCTTTTGCTTCCAGGGAGATAAAAAGAGTCGCTGGATGAAACACATTAGATGAGATCCCTAATGTTCATTCGTGCATGGATATAGTTAAGTTAGCTAACTAGCTAGCAAGCCACGGTAACGGCCATGTTGGTGACATACATTGTGCGAGACCAGAGATGTAGTTCACTGATCGGTCTCATACAAAACGAAACGATCCCACAACAAATCTATGACAATAATCACAAGTGTAATTCGCAAACAATACGATCAGAATCAAACAATATTTGTCTTTCGCCGATGACTAAATATGGTCCCATGGGGGACACCTGAAGGGTCGTGATTCCGGCTCCTCCAGTCTGCATGCTGAAGTGTCCTTGGGCAAGACACTGAACCACAAGTTGCTCCTGAAGGCAGTGTCATCGCTGAGTGAGTGCGTGAATGAGCATTTCCTTTAGATTCTAATGGGCAGGCTGCACTCTGCATGCATCGGTCATCAGTGTATGAATGTGTGTGTACAGCGCTTTGAATGGTGGGAAGAATAGAAAGGCAATACACAAATGCAAGTCCATTTACCATAGACTCATTTATATTGTCTCACACTATATTAACCCTATTATTATGAACAAGTATTATGTCAGAGACACACAATATTTAAAAGTACATATTCTGGTTTTGCAACAGGTTCAAAAATCAGTTTGTTGTTAAAGAAAAAAAATGATTGTGGGAAAGTATTACAATTGTGCCGTCATGGTGGACTTAAATGACTATGTTGTCTTGCGCTCCACGTTTCAATGCAGACCACTCAAACCGAGGTTAAATGTTTTATAATGCAACGGGTGATTCACAAGGCATCTTTTTATGTTCACTTTCATGTAGGGCGACCGTGGCTAAGTGGAGAGCAGGGCCGTCCTTCAATCAGAGGATCGGCGGTTCGATCCCTGGCTCTGCTAGTCGCATGTCGATGTGTCCTTAAGCGAGACACTTAACCCCCAAAATGTCTCCCGTAGCTGTGTGTCTGCTAAAATGACTGTAATGTAAGTAGTGTCGATAATATTTGTTGTGTTTCGTAGTATTTGTGAAAGGCACCAAGCACAGGGCAACTCAAATGTTAATGGCCTGAGCTGCAGGTGGTCCCTCCGTCAGCTAGGATTCTGATATTCAATCACCTGATTCACATCTGTATCAACCACGTTAATCAAATAGAACAGAATCTGTTAATACTGTGCATATTTCACAGTGTGTGTTTTTGCTCAGTGAACGCATGACTGTGCTGACACACCCACATCTTTACCTCCTGCACACATGCATCCACTGTGAAAATGAAGGTAACACTTTCAGTTTGCATTGGCCAATTACGGTTGATTGTGAGGGTGTAGGAACTTCTGAATTATACAGTGGTTATTGCTGTAATAATAACACAGGGAAAAGTGAAATAACCGGTGGCTACATTTATGTTATTATCTTGAGCTGATTCAACTGTACAACAACTTTAAAGAAAGGAATACTTGTGGCCTGGAGACTTCAGACAGTGTCCAGAAGATAAGTGTACAGGTTACGTAATGCATATGTCTTACCGCAGGCCATGTACCATAGATGAGCTGCTGATGGGTAGTAAACAGTCACGTGTTATTACCTTCGTCCTCTTGTAGTCGCAGAGGAATTCCACATCAAACTCGTTGACGTTGGCTCTCTTCACTCCGAGCTGCTGACAGTGGAGCCTCTCTCTGCGACACCGCGCTTCCAGCTCATCCCAGGACATCTTCCACGGCACGCTGCAATCTGACACAGCAACTTTAACTACCGGTAGTACAGTGCACTGCGGCTACACCAAACCCCACTTACAAGTCAGTCGATCTAAGATGTCACTGCTCATTGCTGGAGCTGCAAAGCGATCTCACATGCCTATTTACATTGTCTGGAAGCATGGTTAATTCGGCCTGCATATAACACAATGAAGAGCGTTATATCTCAATAAAATCTCATTTTCAATCTGATAACTCCGCGTTTTACCGCCAAGCACGGCAGTAACGTTAGAGGATGATACCGAGTCGCAGCCGATGCCAGTCGTCAGGAATAGAATCGTCCCACACATACAGTACACCTCACGGCAACACCAAATGTTTGCCCATTACACATTAATACCATTCAAACATGTACGTGGCGCTGCATGGCGCGTGGAACTTAACAGTTTAGACCGCAAACCACCCTGCCTGTCCCTAAAATGTAAGCGCCAAACTAACTAATTCCGTTATTAAGTAACGTTATTATTTCCAAGCTTATTCAAAGTTGATCTGAATTCACAAGCGTAGAATGTCCCCACTAAAGAGGCTGCGTTAATTAAACAGCATGGACTTCGGACAATAACTTGGCTTCTTGGAGTCACCTATTGTACAATTCCACCGCTCTCGTTCATGTTACGTGAAGTCCAAGGCAAAAGAGCGTGCATATGTGGGGTCTTTAAAAGGTTTACGCTCATACATTACCAAATAACAAAAGTAAACAAACGTATAATGGAATATAAAATCATATGTAGTCCTCATGAGTTACCTTTCAAATTTTCCGCCATGTTTTCCACACAGCCGCCAAAATAGGATAAACTACATTGATGGGGAGGATCCTGCTGCAGAGTAGCCTGTAGCGGTTGCTGATTGGAGGAGCATCAAATATCAGCCCTCTCATTGGTTCAGATGTAGTCAGGAGGGTCGGCCGAAAGAGATTTCTTACGGAGCTAACGCTAGTTGAATTCACCAACACATTACGAACCTCCGAAGTTACGACGTTCTGCCTGCGGTTGTTTGTTGATAAGCGGAAACATGGGGCAGGCGTGGGCGGGCTACATACACATTGTAGACGTAACTATACAGCACAGCACAGTTCTCCTTCCTCACAACAGAGGACAAGTCAGAACCAGCAAATTGCCTAATGCGACGTTAAAATCCTCCATCCGGTTGAACAACAAGTCTCCCTTTAAATGCCATAATACCTGTTCAGGTAAAACTTCGGTTTCAGTCTAAAACGCTGATTTATGTTGGAAAACAAAGCCGGTGCAGGAGCTCGCCGACCCGGGGCATTGGGTAGGCATCCAAGCCTGACATGTCATTCACCTTGCAGTAGTCCACACAAAAGTGTATAGACCCTGTTACGTCCCCTTTTCTATGAGTCTAGATCAGGGGTGTCAAACTCATCTTCACATCAGCGTCAATGGGCCGGTTGTAAATGTAAGACTGTAAATGTAACTACTCCTAACATATTGGTAAATAACTGTCTCTGCATTTGATTATTGTTTATTCAAGTGTAAAAATATTGTACATGCAGTTATATAATGTAAAAATATATTTAAGCACATTTCTGTTATTGTTGGAATGCTGTTAAGCATTCCAACTATTGTTCTTCGAATCTTTATTCCACTATTTCTTCCGTCCCCCTTTTTTTGAAACTTCTTCTCCTTCATATTTTAAGCTACAGAAACCGTTCAACTATCAAAATGTTCAGCTCTTTCAGCAGAGGGGTGCTATCTCTCTTCATATTTCTAACCTTTAAACTTTTTGAATTATTAAGCTTTTAGCAACTTTTTTTTGAATGGGTTTCTATGGAGAAGATTTTCAAATCCTCTTAAACTTCTTCAACTTTCAAATCCTTCAACTTCCTCATACTTTCAGCTACAGACACCATTTCAATTTTCAAATGTTGAAAAAACCCTGAACTATTGCCGCATAATTCATAATTTCTGATATCTTTTAAACTTTTTGAACTGCAGCAATTTAACTTTTATGATTTTTCAGCCCTTTTCTGACTTTATAATGGGTGTGTATTGCGCAGCTTAGAGTGCACCAATTAGTGATGTTGATAAACACAGACACACATGCACTCCTCTCTCTCACTCACTCACTCACACACACACGCACGCACTCTCTCGCACGCACGCACACTCTCTCTCTCTCACACGCATGCACGGCTCTCTCTCTCTCTCACACGCACGCACGCTCTCTCACACGCACGCACGCACACTCTCTCTCTCACACGCACGCACACTCTCTCTCTCACACGCACGCACACTCTCTCTCTCACACGCACGCACACTCTCTCTCTCTCTGTCACACGCACGCACTCACTCACACACACACAGTCATTTCAGGTCTTTTAGAGGACCCCCCCAGATACACACCCACGCCATTTTAAAATAAAGCTGCACACACATGATTTGTTGCAGCTGTTAGGTGTTGCAGCTCGGCCAATCAGATATGAGGATTCTGATAAGTTTCCTGATTCGAGTGACATTTACACACACCCCGACACAAGAGGGAGAGACGAGGAAAGACATGGCAGAGCAGGACAATAGTCATGTAAGCTGTAAAAGATAAAACATAGTACAATCTCCAAATGAGAACGTTTGCCAGAGATATCAGAGTCTCTCTCTCTCTCACTAATTCTTTCTTCTCTCTCTCTCTCTCTCACTAATTCTTTCCTCTCTCTCTCTCTCTCTCCCTGTCTGTGTCTCTTTCTCATACAGTCATTCAGGTCTTAGAGACTTTTAAAGGACCCCCCCCCCCCCCACACACACACACACACACACACACACACACACCATTTCAAAATAAAAGCCCCAAAGAGTGAATTCTAATTGAAATGCTTGTGATGAAGCCAGGCATTTAATAACCTCTGTTTATGTGTGTCAGACAGTATGATTATGTCTCCTCTCCCCCTCTCCCCCCCACCCAGCACCACCCTTTCAAAATAAAAGCCCCATGGATTAACTGTATTTAAACAAGCTCAAAATTAGGCTTTTTAAAAAAAGAAATGAATGCTCTTACTAACACTGCGACAACTACTACTGCTGCTGCTAATATAGTATTACTACTACTGCTACTACTACTTCTACTATAACGTTTGCTGTTGCTACTATTACTACTACTGTTACTGCTATTACTGCTACATCAATATTATTACTACCACTACTGCTATTACTACCACTACTACTATTACTTATACGACAACTGCTACTACTACTACTGCTATTCATGCTACTAAAAGTAGTAATACTACTTCAGCTATTAGTACGACTGCTACTAGTACTACTACTACTGCTACATCTTCTACTGCCATTACTAGTACTACTACTACTACTACTGTGATATTAAATACTACGACCAATACTACAGCTATTATTATGACTACTGATACTATGTCTTCTACTACTTCTTCTAATTACTAATACTTCTACTGCTAATAATACTTCTACTACAACTACAACTTCTACTACTACTACAAATATCACTACTACTACTACTAGTACTTATTCTAATGCTACTAATACTTCTTCTAATAATACTTATACTACAACTTATACTACTACAAATATCACCACTGATGAATTTTTTTAAACCACAGAAACTGTTCAAATATCAAAATGTTCAGCTCTTTCAGGAGAGGTGTGATATGACTTTTCATATTTGTAATCTTTAAACTTTTTGAATTATTAAGCTTTTTGCAATTTGTTTTTGAATTGGTTATCTATTTTCAGCAATGTTTTTGCGATTAATTTCAGTTTTCAGCATTCCAACGCATTTTCAGCAGGAAATGCTTTTTCTAGTTATAACTTCAATCCTTTTAATTTAGGGTTAATAAACCCACATTCCTCGATCAAAGATCAAACTATTAAAGAAAATAGCAAAGACAAATATCAAACACAAGTTATTACAATAACTTTGTTCAAAGCTTAAAATCCTTTCAAAGGTGTGTTTGCACAATCCCACGTGAAGTATTTCATGTGTTGTAAAGCCACGTTTAAAGTAGTCTTCAATGTACTCACAATACATTTCATGTAGAGTGTACAGTAACCAGCCAAAGAGCTGCTTCTGTGACTGTTGTGTTGAACTATCTCATCATTTTGACTTTCTAGCTCATCATTTCGACTGTGTGAATCTTTTTATTATCAAGTCTAACGTTTACATTTTTTTTTTTTAATTTTAAATTATTTTTAAATTAAATTATTTTTTTGCTGGCGGTTTCGCGGACCACATAAAATGACGTGGCGGGCCGGATTCGGCCCGCGGGCCTTGAATTTGACATCCCTGGGCTTGGGGAGAAGTAGGGACAAACACACAACAACCAAAGAATGTGAAATAGTCAAAATTGGAAGTAACAATTTAACAATATTTATTTAAACTCAGGTATTTTTAAACAAAAGGTTCTCTAACAAAGTGTGAGAAGATGGGACACGTGGTCGTGCCAAACAAATAGAAAGCAATACAACAAAACTAGACCTGGCAAACTACCTCTGAAATCAAAACAGGACATTTGAAAAGTTATCTGACCACAGTGAGATGCTAAAATAATACAAAAATGGTAATGTCAGCTGGGATCAGCTCCAGACCCCCAGCTACCCTGTAAAGCAGAGGTCTTCAAAAGGGGGTCCGCGGAGGTACTGCAGGGGGTCCGCGAAATGTTTGGTTGATTAGACAATTAAAAAAAAAAAATTGAATTACATTTTTTTTGTTTCCCAAAACATGAATGTGTCCATTATGTTAATAGTTCAGTATTGTATGCAAGATAACAGGTATGTTTATGCATGGCAGTGGCACTAATAGGTCATCACTCATTTTCGTTTCCACATTTATGTTTAAAATTAAAACATCAGTTTGAATAGCTTGTCTGCACGATTATCATGCAAATTGACAGACAATGTTGATATTGGCATTGGTACCAGCTGACAAGGTGTGTTTATAAATGGCAGTGGTGTTAGGTCCACAACTTTTGGACACAGAGAGAAATCGCCCCCCTTCCTGCAGCCATGTGCTCTCAATCACCTCCAAAACACAACAGCAGGTTTAAGTCAAATCAAATGGATTTATTATCCAAGAAGCATAAAAACAGATACAAACAGTTACAAACCGAATCACACTATTAATAACAAAACAAACATATAAAATGAAAGTGAGGCCTGTCCGGGCCACACGACAGACAGTAGTCTGCCCCATGCTCAGGAGGTCTGAATCTTTGTCCCTCCAAAGTTACATCTCTCAGCTCATCGATCAGCTCATTGATTGGCTGAAGTCCAATAAGCCCCTCCTTGGCCCTTGACCTATTGTCACGCAGCGACTTTCACACAACCCCCGCTCTCAGCACATCCCTCAACCCCCTCTCACAGACACTTAATGTATGAAATGACCAGACTCCGACAAGTAAATATACTGTATCACATAATATCCATAATTAGGAGCACTTTGAAACTTTGAAATTCCTCACAGTGGCACGGCCTCCCTACTCACTGTACCTTGCACATGTTTAAAATAAAAACATGAATATATGAACCTGTGTATTGAATGCACAATAAAGAGGTATGTTTATACATGGCACTAGGCCCAGTTTAATATAAAACACAATCTTATACAACATATATAGTCGGGGGTCCCTGCTCCATCTCTCTATCAGTTTGGGGGTCCTTGGCCTGAAAAACGTTGAAGACCCCTGCTGTAAAGGATAAGCGGAAAGATGATGGATGATTTGATTGGCTGGATTCAATATTCATACACAGAGCTGATGAGTCATGCCATGAGGTGTCATTTAACTGAAAAATATTGTTATGGTTTTATGTGATTTACACATCAGACATGTATGCTGTAGTTACTAGTACATCAAACAAAGATGTCATTTCATTTCAGTTGGACTTTAAATGTAGAACCAGTGGGGAAAAAGCTATCATTCATTTGGCAGACACTTTCACCAAAAGCCACATTTAAATGATATCCAAGCCACAGTAGATGGAGGAGAAGCAATGCTGCAGGTAATCTGTATATTGTGGCACAGGACTTTAAAGGGCCACCGTTTCTTCTCATGTATTCAGCATGCCTTTTATTTCCCACAAATTATGAGGATTCGTGTGTGAGGTATACACAACTGCAAAGCAAAACATATAAAGAATACATAACAAAACACATCCAGGGATTACAAAGAACAACATTTCCACTTCTACATTGATCCTCATTCTGGTACAGCCTGTGACAGCAGTTTACAGTTGGCACAGTTTCCTATATGTTGGGTAAGTGTGTCACTTTTTGCCCTATTTATCATAGTCCTAGGTCCTTGGGGCCCCTCGTCAGTACCAGCATCTTCAGTGGCTGAATGTAAACGTATTCAGTCTTTTATTAAAGGTCCTCCATAGTTGGTCAAACCACAGTGACATCCTGATAGTTAATATCAGGCCTGACAGTAATGTGGGTCAGATCTACACCCGGTTCCTCTGCAAACCTGAGTTCCACTGGTTCTGGCCTGCCTGGCTGTTGACCTCTGGCCTGAGGAAAGGGGAAACCATCCAGAGGTGCATGCTCTATCCTGCACAGGCTGTCCTCGCTGTCGCTGCTGTTACTGGGATTGGAGGCACTGACGAGGCAGCGGCCGAGCAGGCCGGGCCTGTGATGTGTCATCTGATCGTCATCTGTTTGAACAGCCTTTTCCTCCTGCCAGACTCTGACGGGCCCCTCCACATCCTCCACCACGCTCGGCTCCACCTTACGGAAAGTGTGGCGGGCATACAGGCCGATGCAGAACATCTCCACAATCACACAGTAGTGGTAGATCACTGTGGTTGAACAGAGAACACAACAGCCAATGTCTTCAATGATGACATGGAGTTATCACAGAGGAAACAGCCGCATCATTGCCTTCTCTTCAACTTGTCTGTCAAAAGACCCATTTTAGTTTTTCTTAAAGGTTTTGTATTTGTAATTAAATGATGTCATGCCACAGAATTAGTCTGTAAGCCTTTTTTAGACATTTTTTAGAGGTGAGTAAAGAAACCAGTCATCTTTTGTTGTACCCCTCTGCAAAGCTGCAGCTTCAGTCAGTGATTTAGCTTTCACAGAGTAAAGGAAAGATCTGAAAAGAACTAAACTCAAATGACATTTTGATTGTCTGCGTAGTCATGAAGGTACGCATGACGTACATTTTGGCATCTGCCCGTTTCTGTGGAGGTTCGCGTGGACACGTGTTGTGTGCAGTCCCAAACGTATGAATGCAGCAACTGTATTTGTTGATAAACATGTGAACACGGCAATGCATGCATGCATCTAAATTAATATGTATTTGTGTATGATATGTTACATATAGTTAAATAGTTTCGATTTGATATGGCAAATGGCTGATGGACCTTTATAGGGCCTTTCTGGTCTTCCGATTACTCAAAGCGCTTCACAATACATATCATGACTAACACACATTCCCACACTACTCGGTGCCACCTCATCAGGACTAAACTATTTCCTGTCTTGCCGAGGACACATCGACACAGACAAGGTTGAAACTGCCAATCATCAGGAAAACACCTGTCTCCTGGGTGATAGTCCTGTGTTTGTTTGATCCATCCATCAGAAGTAGTCTTTCTCACATTTTACACTACCTCACTTGCTCTGAGCATATTATATTCATGTGTATGCGTTTAAATTGTAGTCAGTACAGATTACAAGTCGTAAAAGGATGCGATGCTGTTGCACGCCAAATGAGCGGGCTGAGTGAACATGATTCAAAACAGATGTGCTGTGACTTACACTGGGACCTGGTCAGGACAGAGAAGGGTGGTGTGCAGGGGATAACCTCCAGAGTGCCCATAGTCTCTAAGATGCCACTCTGCAGGCCACACAGCACCAACACCACAATGACGCAGATGAACTTGGCTCTCAGCCCATAGCCATGTAAAGCACTCTTAGTGGCTTTGTAAAAGAGAAGGTGGCCGTAGAAGGACACGAAGGTCGACACGCATATGATACCGTTCACATACAGGTTGGGGTTGACTGAATCCACCTAGGGAACAAGAAGGTGGTTGTCATAATTTTTATCCTTTGACTTATCCAGTGCTATTTAGAGCATGGCCTCCTCAAGAGTATACGGTGAGCTCACTCCAAACAGATGATTTCAGTGTTTGTCAGTTTGAATGGAATGAACGTACACTGTTGGACGATCTGAAAAGCGAGTCCATTAGTGAGGCTATTGATCTTGTTTATGAGATAGATAGATAGATAGATAGATAGATAGAGAGATAGAGAGATAGATAGATAGATAGATAGATAGATAGATAGATAGATAGATAGATAGATAGATAGATAGATAGATAGATAGATAGGTGGGTGGACGAATGGATGGATGGGTGGGTGAATAGATGGATGGATGGATGGGTGGGTGGATGGATGGATGGGTGGATGGATGGGTGGGTGGATGGATGGGAGTGTGGGTGGGTGGATAGATAGATAGATTGATAGATAGATAGATAGATAGATAGATAGATAGATAGATAGATAGGTGGGTGGACGAATGGATGGATGGGTGGGTGAATAGATGGATGGATGGGTGGGTGAATAGATGGATGGATGGATGGGTGGGTGGATGGATGGATGGGTGGATGGATGGGTGGGTGGGTGGGTGGGTGGATGGATGGGTGGGTGGGTGGATAGATGGATGGATGGATGGGTGGGTGGATGGATGGATGGGTGGATGGATGGATGGGTGGATGGGTGGGTGGGTGGATGGATGGGAGGGTGGGTGGATAGATAGATAGATAGATAGTTGCGAAGGGACATTTTTTCACTATATGCTGTTTGTCAGTTTCCATCTCAACAACTCTCAAGCCTTCTAATCCCTTCAATAGTCAAAAACCATAATGAATGAAGAGCTGTGGTTTATACCGAACTACACATTGCTTTAAATAAGTTAGCATCACGATTTCAATGCAAACATTTGCTAACTCACATTTGCTGATTTCACAATGTTTTAAACACTCTAATATAGACTCAGTAAGGGGGGAAATATCAAATGTCCTAAAGAGGTAAAGCACTGAAAAAACATCTAGACTAGAAACCTACTGTCATAAAAAAAAATATATATATATATATGATACATGAACTGCGTTTAAGCAGAGCATAGAAGGAAAATACTACAAAATATAGTACATTACACCACCACAGGCTACAGCTTGACTACCTCATGCTGGCTGGGAGAATAAGTACAGATCGAGGTCTAAATAAATAACTCACATCACCATAGTCATACTGTTCATCTGTCCACAGGACCAGAGTGACAAAGAACAAGATGCTGCGGACAACAGAGAGCTGCAGCACAGCAGCCATCATCCAGCCACGGCTGCTGCTACACACAAGAGAGGGACGGAGCTGTACGTCAAGTCACGTTGTCTACAGACAACATTTCATACAATCACATGAAACTGTTGAAAATACATGTATGCATGTGTATGCACTTCATTGAGGTATTGTCAACCTTTATAGACACAAACACAGAGCTGCCACCATCTAAAATCTCTCTGAAGATGCTGTACCTGTGATAGCCGCTACATGTTGGCTCCAAATAAAAAATCGTTGACTCAAATTAAATTAAATTTTAAAAATCCCAGATTGGATACAGGTGTTTGTCTGGTGTACCTGCTAATGGCCACCATTGGGAGACAGCAGCAGCAGCAACAGGGGAAAGGGTCTGGAGATACCTGCTGTCCAGACAAAGCAGCCAGCATACAAGCTTTCCCTCCAAAGAAGTCTGTGATCAGTCCCATGAACTTCAGCAAGGTGATGGAGTGATACCTGCACAGACACACGCATTTAGACAGGAGCAGACGTGTGACAGCATTCAGGATTCATCACTTCAATTACTTCACTGTATGTGTGTGTGGGGGGTTCTTGTTGTTTTTGTTTTGTGTGAGCTCACCAAAACAAATCCCCATCAACGATGTTAAAGTAGCAATAAAATCTTGCAATGAAATCTTTGAAGACTTGTAAACTCACAGCGAGGCAATGAAATTACACAGCGAAGAAGAGCGTGGCACATACAGCGCTATGAGGGAGGTCGAGGCAAACACCTAAGATATAAAGAACATTCAAGGGTTGAGATGCAATGCAGGTGC
>JAFEUB010001243.1:547500-572500 GCA_024529925.1 Ophthalmolycus amberensis
AAAACTTTAACTTTTTAAAGAGCTTCGGACTTTGAGAGTCAGAGTTTTTAAGAATACTTAGAAGATTTTTTGAAGTTGAGTCAGGAGAGAAGCTCACTCGGTCTATTCCTGCGCTGGGTTAATCATTAACTTTTTCCTCCGTAGACTACATAGCCAGCCAGTCTGCTGGCTGAGTCAGAGTTTTTAAAGATCATTTGTCTGTAAACTGCTCTGAAGGGGTTTAAACACTCTGGTGATGTTTTCTTATATTTTTCAGTTAACGATTTTTTCTCTGTATTTTGGACCAAGAGATTATACTTTGATTTAAATGCAAATAAATAAATAACGAATCGGTTTCTTCGACCAAATCCATTTCTTCATATTTTCTTGAGAAGCCAGCCCAGAGAGGGGTTACGCCTCATCGCATCACCTTCGGCCCCTGAGGTAAGTTGTGTTTGATCCAGCTCGGTACACCACTGATAGCATTCTTGACATGCACAAACCACACTGATACTTATTCAAATTAGTTTCGCTCTAGTGTAAGCAATGACACCCGGAAGAGACCCGCTTGCGTATTAAAAGAACTTTATAACGGTTTGGGCTCTAAAGCAGGGTCCTATCAAATTCGAAAGGGTTAAGGAACAATGTACATTAAAAGAAAAAGTTAATACTTTTATAAGACCGACTGCTAGTCTGAGCGACCGAATTACAATATCAAGGTGAGGTACTGTGGGTCGATTCAGACGGGACAGCAAGCAAGCCATCGACCTGGTTTGTGTCGGCAATTGAAGAATATTCTAGTGCAAACTTAGATTCCGGTAAAAGTCACTCTTAAAGTAGAGCAGTGCGCGAGGCAAAAACAGGGACTGAGAATTCGGGAACCCTTCCTCCCGAATGTCTCCCGTAGGGCCAGGTGTGAAAATCATATGGGGACCGAACTGAAAAGCGGGTCCCCTCCTTCTCGCCAAATCTTAAGGCATCAGGAGCACACACAGGGAAGGACCGACTCCTCCGGGCACAAGTCACGTGGAGTCGTGGTCCCTCTGGTGGATCGCAAGGGTTGATCTATCGCCGGCAGAAACTCCTGCCTTCTGTGCATCAGTGTCGGCACGGAGCTAAATCTGCTCAAACTTTTGTTCGTTTCAAACAAAAGGCCTCCTATTTTTGTTATTACCAACTATTTCCTGATAAATTGAAAACATTTATATAAGGAATCTAGTTTTAATAACTCAAATAGAAATAATGGAAAAAATTAAAATTAATTAATTAATTTTTCAATTTTTTTTATTATCAAATAAAATAATTAAAAATCGTGAGGGGTCACCCCCCAGATTCACGTAACAGTACCTATAAAAATACATTGTAAAATAGATTGTTTACTTTATGAAGTGTGTTTTAGGTAGGGGATTATAACAGACAACAGAAGAGATAGAATAGCCAGAACTCAGGGTTACATCCTGGCCATGTCAGCCTCTCACTATGCTGTCTGCACACAATCACAAACTAGGACTTTGTTTACATTTACAGAATCATTTAAGAGAAAAAATATTTAAAAAACACAATAGCAGCATAACAAAAAGATACTTGGACCAGAAGAACATATGAACAATTACAGTTATGGACCCTTTAAAGATCTACATGCATATAAGCATACTAAACTGCTAAAATGTTCTGGACTTGGACATTGTCCAACACATACACAATAATGGAACTAATTCTACAGTAAAGGTCTATGGGTGCCTCTGCTGGGTCTGTTAGGAGCTCGTACACAGAGTGTCCTGTCTTTCTTCCAGTCATATTGTCAATGCAATCTAATCCTCTGATCCTTTTTCTTACATATATGAAGGTATGTGCCATGTTCTCACTCTGCATCCAGGTATGAAGAGGTTTGTTAAGTAACTCCATCTTCACAGCCAAAGCAGGATACGTGTGTGAACACCACCTCAGTACAGAGGCTGTCCCCCACCTGTCCCACAGTCCTTTCCACTTGAGCAGATCCTCGTCCCATCGGATAACAGCACGCTGACATCCATCGTACTAAGAAGTATTTGGTGTCGGCCAGCCTTTCCATCTGCTCCAATCACGTCACTGAATTAAACGGTAGAAGACCCAGCAGGCGAACACAACCCAGTGGCTTGCCCAGTTCAGTTCAGACCACCTCTGGATGGTGTGGATGGCTGCGTAACCCTGCAAACAGGAAGTGACACGCACAGGTGGATGGAAAATGTGACCCATTCGACTTTCTCAGTCCCGTGTGACATGCCTGGTCAATGTGGTGTGTGGTGTCATCATGTGCTTTGGAACAATAGTGAGACTTCAAATCCAAATTAAATGTATATTGCAAATTCTCAAATAGTTATGTGAACTGCAGCAAGAGAACCAGGCCTTTGTTTGAATCAGGCTGATATTAGAGACAGGCCTGTATTCTAATCAATGCATCAATCATATCCATCTATATATTATATATCTATCAATCCATTACATCCTCATCCTCAGAGGGTCTAGGGGGACTGGAGCCAGTCAGCCATAAGCATCTCCTTCACACAGAGGGGAGAGCCCTGGAGCTGTGAGGGGACAGTGCTAGCCCCTGCACCAGCCCGTATATTTCTAATGTCACAGTTTTATCAGCATGTGCCATCATACAGTACTTCAGTGTTTCAGGCTGCCTGTTTCCTGATCTGCTCCTGTTCCTTCATGTTCACCTGAAGTCTTGTGACCTACATTAACTCCATCAGTACCTCAGAGTCATGTCATACTCACCACTCTGCTGCTCTCTTTGCTTCTCTAACAAGTACCGATCCTTCACTTTATTTTTGTCTTCCGTCTTTATTAAGCTTCTGTGCAGAAAGTGTAGAGTTTAATTCACTGGTTTCCAATTAAAAGCCTTCCAGCAACCGAAAGGGCGTAATCCCTCCCATTGCTGGTAGGCTCTTCACTGCTCAAAATGGAGCCACTGTGTCCTGCACTACATCTTGTTGGCATTTATGTGGCATAGAAATATTCCTTTTTCCTTGAACTCAGTCCTCAAGTTGCTCTCACCTCCTCTACTTCCTGTTCATCAACTCCAGGATCAAACATGGAGCCCAGGTAGGTGAGGTGGAAGATGGCCAGGAAGCTGAAAACCAGGTTTAGCAACATCACCCAATACTCCTACAGACCAGAAGAAGAGGAATACACTGTGAAACAGTCACAAGAACATCTTCATAGTGTCTCTCATTCTTTTAAACCCCTGAGGACAAACGTAAGACCCCTGGACATCCAGTGGTTGAACTGGTCCCCTTTCAGCAGTGATGTAGAGGTGTACTCCAGGACCCTGTGACATCACTGCTGGGTGCTGTTACAGGTGCAGCCAAGCACATTTCTGAGCTACGTGTCGGAAAAGACGGGCCCACTCGAGTTACAGGTTCATTTTATTCATAAACCCGGTTTACAGAAAATGAGGCTGACATCTGATTGGCTACAGATAGGTCCATGTTGAAAAAAACGCATTTGCGAATCCAGCCACGTCAGGGGAGTCTCAAAAAACCCACACACGAATGTGGAGCCATCCACAAACAAATTTACATTTATATAAATCGTAATTTATTTATGAGTGCATTGGAATGTATTTGTGAATCTTTCTGTGTGCATTTGCAATTATTGAGACTGACCTGACCCCATACACTTAACTTCTAAGATAGCTCCGCAGTAGGTCGGTACCCTTCTGACACTCAATACCATGCTGTGGGGGTTTTCATGCCCCCTGTAACTAGATTACTAACCAAGGCAAAGCATTTTGCTCAGGTTTCTGTTGATCTCTTGACGTACGTCTGTGTGTGTTGATTGCTTAGCATCGCTCACAGAGCTGCATAGAGCTGAAGCTGTACCTTCTTGTGCTGATGGCTGCAGTCAGAGGTGCAGGCCCTGGACAGGATACAGGCACTGAAGATGGATGCAAGCTTCTTTCTCAGAACTGAGGAAAAGAACAAGAATAACCATTCAGGTGAGAAACATACTGATTAACACTATCACAGTAGGCCCAGAGTACACAGAGAAACCGGCTTCCGAGATCAAGTCTAAATGTCATTTGTGCAGGAGAAAGGGATGGTTCAACTCACAGTTAAATACAAGCTGATTTCTTCTCTTACCATGTTCAACATATGTGATGAAGCCCAAAGAGAGCAGAACAGCTCCCAGGTGAAAGCTCAGACCCTGAAGGAAACAAACAGCACATTAAGTTCAAGTAGTGACAGTCAATCATTCAACATCTACCACCCACATTCCTGTCCCTGAGCAAATCCATGTTTCAATGATATGCCCTAGTGCAGGGGTGTCAAACTCATCTTCACTCAAAGGGCCGGTTGTAACTCTAAGACTGTATAACTGTAACTACTCCTAACATATTGTTAAATAACTCTCTGCATTTGATTATTCAAGTGTAAAATTATTGTACATGCAGTTATATAAATGTAAAAATGATATTTAAGCACATTTCTGTTATTATAAATAAATAATTTTAATTGAGGGTTAAGAAACCCACATGACTCTATCGAAGATCAAACTATTAAAGAAAATAACAAAGACAAATATCAAAGAAGTTATTACAATAACTTTGTTCAAAGCTATTTGTGTCACCTCTCTGCATCACTAATGTTCCTCCCTGTCGTCGTCCTGTGCATGGCAGCTACATCCAAGAGCTCCTCACTGAGAGTCAGGTCTGATGAACATGGATAGATGCTCTGTATCCGTGTTGTCTGTGCGTTCATCAACAGCTAATGAAGAAGACGAGTACCTGCTCGTCTCTTAGCTAGCTGTGTTGTTAGATTGCTGCTAGTTCATGAACTCGGTCTGCGATGGTGTTTCTTCACAAACTGACATTTGTAAAAGTCTGTATCTGGTCGGAGCTCTGCTCACATACCTTTAGCATGCACTGGGCTGTAGCTTTTGTAAATATGTTCTGCTGTGATTGCAGTCTGCCTTTTAATTCTTGGACAATTTGATGTTTTTCTTGGAGGCTAAATTTAGCTCCGTGTTTGGTGTCAAAATGCCGACGTGAATTGTATCCTTCATCACCTGACACGCCTCATAACACAGACTCGTTTTTCTCCTTGAAGCACAAACATGTATTCGCTTTCCGATCTTTCATTACATTTTCTTCCCTTTGCATCAATTGTTCTCTTCGTGGACATTTTGGGATTATTTGTCGATCTTTTTCAATCGTTGGAAAACCTCTTTTCGGGCTGTTGCCTCTCCTGTCCACCTGTTGTGATAGTTTTAATGTCGGTACACAGACAACATGCTATCTCATAATTTCAACTTTCTATCTCATAATTTCAACTTTCTATCTCATAATTTCGACCATGGGGATACTTTTATTTTCAAGTCTAACTTTTAATTATTTTTCCAAAAAAAAAGAATATTTTTTGTTTTATTTTTGTTTTTGCTGGCGGATAAAATGACGTGGCGGGCCGGATTCGGCCCGCGGGCCTTGAGTTTGACACGTGTGCCCTAGTGTGTGTAGTGCCCAGAGATAACTACAGGTGGTCTACCTGTATGTTAAACATCAACATTGTCCATCAGTGAACAGTTAAAGTCACACGGCACAAACAGATGACAAGAGATTGTAGTTTATCATGTGTTCCCATACTGAAGTGAAAGAAGATGGGCTTCCAACCCAATAATGACTGTCTGGAACATATTACCCCCAATACTGTGGAGAGAAGTGTGCATCATGTTACTAACATGCAGTAAGGCGCTGGCAGTGTACGTCACCAGGATGGCTGGAAAAGTCCCCAGTTTCACGGCGTTTTTAAAGGCATCTGATGAACATGGAACAGAACACAGTAAACACAACATAATGACTTCATATAGATCAGGTTTGTAATGTAACTTTCATGAAAATCATGTAAATACAAAACTGTTAATGTCTTTTATGTGACAATGAGGTGATACTACCCAGTAGCAGCCAAACTATGTAAATACCAAGAGGGCTTCAAATAACTCATATTTTGTTTTTGATTAATCTGCCACAGGGATGCCGAAAACTTTAGGATATTTAGTTCACTGCCGTATATGACTAAGAACAAAAGCAGCTCGTCACAGGGAAGCTGGGAGCAGCGGATATCTGGAATTATTAATTCATAAATTGATCTTCACAATAGTTGCGAATTCATTTTCTATAAATACCAGACAAAGAGATGATACTGCTCAGTCTTTCACTCAACAGGTCGGAAATACATCAAGTATAACATCAGAGAAACTCAACAACGTCACCATACCCAAGGTCCCAGTGAAACGGAAGGTAGCGCGTCTGTAGCTTCTGCACGAATGTTGCACGGTGTATCGATACTGTTGAACATGGTGGAGTGTTTTGCGAAATCGTGATGCCTCTACACGGCAACGCCCTGGTTATCAGGAGTTAACGAAGAGAGGCATATGACTCTGAGTCTCTTATAAGATTGCACCTGTCGCACAGACATGTTTCTGTTGTCACACACACACACACACGATAGCAGGGCTTTGCCCATAGGTTCACTCAGGGGACATCTGCCGAGGTTTGCTGAGGTTTGCATTCTGATGGCGTTCTGCCTCAGGCCCGGCCGGGCGCCACCATGTCTCTGAACTCACGAGTTATGACGACATTTATGACCACAGAGTCAGCATGAAAGGAGGGAGGGGGTACTTGCCCCAGGTGTTGTTAAGAGTATAAAAACTCTCGGTTTTCGAGAAGAAAGGAGCTGAGTCGAGAAGAGCTGAGTTGAAGAGAGCTTAGAGAGGGAGACCCCCGTGCGGGTATCTGCCTGCGCGGGGGTAAACTTTAACTTCTTGCAGATCTCCGGACTTTGAGAGTCAGAGTTTTTAAGAATACTTTGTTGATTTTTTGAGTTGAGACAGGAGAGAAGTCCACCAGGTCTAGACCTGCGCTCGGTTAATCTTTAACTTTTTCCTCCGTACATTGGGAGACAGTCTGCTCACTGAGTCAGAGTTTTTAAAGATACTTTGTTGAGTTTTAGAGTTGTGTGGAGGAAAGACGGTCGCAAGGTGAAGCTGCGTTAGGTTAATATTTAAACTTTTTCTCCGCACAATTGGACTCTGTCTGCAAACTGCTCTTTGAGAGTTTTTGAACACTTTGTTGATTTTTCTTATATTTGTCAGTTAACCATTTTTTCTCTGTATTTGGACCAAGAGAATATACTTTGATTTGAACAAAAATAAATAAGTAACAAATTAGTTTCTTCGATCGAGTCTGTTTCTTCATTTTTTGTTGAGAAGCCTGCCGAAGGAGTGGTCACGCCTCGTCAGAGACCGCACAGCCCCTGAGGTAAGTTTGAGAACGGTCCAGAGCGGTACACCACTGATTGCATTCTTGTATGCTCACCCACACTGATACTTATTCAAATTAGTTCTCTCTAGTTTAAACAGGGACACCCGGGAGAGGCCCGCTTACGTTTGAAAGAGCTTTATATCTGCTTGGGCTCTAAAAGCAGGGACCGATCAATTTTAAAGATTAAAACCTAAATTAAACAAAAGTTAATACAGGACTTTTATAAGACATTTGATTGGACCACTAAAAGGTGGGCGGGCTTAGAGGACTGTTTCTCCACACACATCTCCCTCAGCTGTTGGATCAGGAGGATGAAGAAGAGATGAATCTTCATCCGGCTCTGTTTCACTGCAGCGATCAGTACATGCAGATGAACTTCCTCCCTCCGTGCTGCCAGCACCAGAAGTCCTCGCTCACCCGCCGGTAAAACTCATTTCACGACATCCAGAGGACGTTCATCTGCATGTACTGTTGGTTGAAAAGCTGCAACATTTCTCTGGAATGAGTCAGATCTCAGCCCACTGATATCCAAACACACCTCGTCCTGACTCTCTCCATATTGCTCGGTTAGCTACTACGATCCACAAACACACTTTTTCATGAGCGGTAAGGCTAGCTAGTCATCCAAAGTCTCATTTGATTGGAGGATTTCTTGTAAATACCCCTGAGTGATGGATGAGTCTTTAAACATTTGAAAGCGTCTTACAGAAGAGAAAACAGGGATTTGATGTAAATACAGTGTTTGATCATTCTGGAGTGTTTCCAGTGGAGTTGAGGACTTACAGGTTTTCAGCCATCTGGACATGGGGATGTTCCAGGACGTCACCACCAGCACCATGGAGCGAGGCATTTCCACACTGAGAGGCTTCACCACACGCATATCCCTGCATTACAACACACAGATACAGAGTATTGGGGGATAGGGTGTTCACTCATTCAGCCCTCTATCAGGTCTGCTCTTGGTGAAATGTGATGACTTTCTTTTTTCTGGTGTTGAGCAGTAGCAGCCTGCTAGAGAGGAGCGTACTACGAAGCGAGTTGGACAGAGCCAGGCTTTCTGTGCATTAGTTGGCTCGACAAAACCTAAAGCTCCAGTCGGAGATAACTGGTACCACGACGGTGCTTTTATAATATGATGACAGTCTCTGTTAACCAGGTTCTCTTCAGCAGGCCCTGCACGTTCCCATAAAAGGGGTCGTTTGGCATCATTTGACTCTTCTACTGCACTGAATAAACCGTTCTGTGTGGCCTACTTCAGTCAAGAGGAGCAATTTTCTAATTAGCGTTCTATTAGCCTCGATACCAGCAGTTTAAAATTAGGATCAAGCATGGAAACATAATACAAAGTGGCATGAAGTTGCTGTGCCCTCATTGTTCTTTTAGTGTATTGATGATATGCTGATTAATATTTGAAGTGTTAATATTACCTGAAGCAAACAGGGAGGAGGAAGACTGAGGGGGGGCACCTCCACCAGAATACACAACTGATGCTGTATGTGGGTGCAAACTACGGCCCCAGGGAATCTTATGAGGGAAATATACCGCATTTCATCTGCAAGTAAACATCATGCTGACTAATAACATAATGAACTATGAATGTATGCTGCCTGGGATTTTATAAAAAGCATCTTTTAGAGCCAGCGTGAGAAAATGCCCCGAGAACACTACAGACATATTCTAGAGTGCAGTGAGAGCGACGACAACTTTACGAACAGCGCAGCCTACAGTGTTAAAACATCATGTAAAGGTCTCCTGGTGCATACTTCGCATGGCTTCGTTGTGCATATCACTCATAAAGGGCATCGTCTATACGGTGTCTGACCTCTGACGAGATCCTCTTACAGGTCTGAAACTGAGGTCACAGGATTTTACAAGTATGGTGAGGTCATTTCCAAAGAAGTTGATGAGCGAAAGATGCTTTAGACACAATTTCAATCTAAACCTGAACAACCTCCTCCAGAGCAGGTGAGGTGTTCATGGTGATTTAGCCAGCTTCAAAGAGAGCCACCTTTGTGACATTGAAAGATTTGGGCTCAACCCACCTGGCTAAACCACTGATCTCACTCTGTAGTACACCCCTCAGCCCAGACCCAGCTCAACTTACCATCTGATGTTGTCCTTTTCTTCAGTGAAGCCTGCACCAGCCAGCATGCTGGTGCCTTCACTGAGGTGACCCACAAAGTAGTTACTGAAGTGGAAGGACACTGCATTCTCATAAGCATGAAGCCACCTGGTCAGCACAAGACAAACACACGTTATCTTTGGTTGGATTCCCAACTCAAACACTTTGGTCAGCTGAACTTCTTCTGAGAGGACAAGTTAAGAGCTCCTCTGGCACAGATTACTTCAGGGCACTTAAGTAATCGGATTATTCCCACTTTCCGTAGAAAAGCAGGAACTTCAGTCACAGGATAACAATATAGAATCATTTACTATCATACGACAGAAAGGACTATACCAGTGGCTCTGCATGTTAAAGGGAAAGCTCACCCCACAATCAATACATATTGTCCTGTTATCTGTAGAGCCAGTTATCACTCTACATTATGTTGGTGCTTGGTTCCTACATGAAACTTCTCACAACAAGGTCTGTGGATTATCTGGAGTAACCAGGTCAAGGAGCATTGCTGTTGAAATTTCCAAATGTCTTTTTGGAGCTTTGAGCACCACAAGATGAGGACCATCTAGTCCCATTAAATAGGACAGGAACATATTCTAAAGATTCTTCTGACTCGGCTTCCCTCTGCTCACCTCATCTCCTCCTTGGTAGTCTGGCTCAAACTATTACGCTGCAACAGTCTGCAGGAAATGTAATCGTCCTGTTCATCCAATGATGGATCACATGCAGCAGTACGATGTGTGTAATGTGGCTAAAACTCTCTTTCACTCTGAAGTCATCAAAACCATTCAAGTAAACTCACTGTCAAATTTATGACAAGTGTTTACGCTACTCATGTCTCATAATTATTTAGATTCCCTGCTGAGTCTCCAAACATCAAAGCTTGTGAATGCAATGCTGTGTGGCAGTCAGACCTGCACCTGAACGCACCACCAGCAGGGATAGCAGCTCACTCTGTGATTGTAACACCACCTCAGCTGTGAACGTGTGACGTATTAAGACGTGTGTTGTGTAATGATGCATTAGCTAATGGTGGACTGAACCCAAAGGGCCTCTGGAGGGCAGGAAAAGGCATTTAAAAAGGACCACACCATTTGTAGGAATTGGGAAATGGTTTTCAGTGATGTGGCTCAGGGGATAGAGCGGGTCGACTTTTAATCACAAGGTTTTTGGTCTGATCCCCGTCTCCTCCTGTCTGTGTGTTGAAGTATCCTAGAACGAGACACAGAACCCCAAATTGCTCGCCGGGTGCTTTACAGCAGCCCACTGCTCAGATGCAGAGGGCAAATAACATGTATGAACCTGTATGTATGCAACGATTGAAGTTTTAAGTTGTAAGGATAGGATGATTGTACAAAACCACTAGTATGGTCCTTTGAAAGGTTGTCTATATAATATTCAGAGCATTAATATAGCAGCAAACAACTATGTTCAATGTAAAGATTAGCGGTGTAACAGATCATTGTCGATCTGTGATCTGGATTGATGACAGTTTACCTTCACCATCACAGTGTGAAATAAAGTTTTACAGACATCGTTATCCGCCAATGTTCAGTAAAATATGCGATCAGGACATCATTGATGCTTTCTCTTGGCCGTTCTCTGATAATGTTACATTGTAAACAGACAATCCATGTTGAAAATGGCCGCAGGAGAGCTGGTAAAGTGGCTAATGGACAACGGACCAAGGTTCCATTCAGTTGCATTGTGATGCGTTCGGGCTCCGTTGGGTGAAAATCAGTATTGAGCGAAGGTAAATCATACCGTTATCATGATGTGTTGGCGCGTAATCTGGTAGAATGTAGTGCTGGTGAGAAACTTGAATAAATCCAGTTGTTTGAAGATGTTTTCACAGCAACATGAATAGATATTAGAGGGAACTATAACCTCTTTACACTAGCTCCGATAATCATTAAAACTAATAACGACAAGATTTGTTTTTAATCAAAGAAAATACCATCTTTTATTTCCTAACCATTTGAATTGTGTGCCTTTCTAAAAAAACACTATACATAACTTTAACAAAGTAAAAGGATAACATTTAGAACAGTTGAAGGTTTACAGACTTCACAGTGGTCGAAAGTATTTTTGGGACGGTGGCATGAAGAAAGAAAGAGTCTGGATCCTCGTAGACCAGCTGCTATAACCAAACAACAAAGGGATCTGTACCTGTTAATATGGACCATCAATGATCAGTTAGTATCAGCAGCAAAGAAACACATGATCAGTGATCTCTGGAACTTATATTTGCTCCTTTTTTTTAGTTTTATGATACATTGCACCACTAGTGAAGATACAGGGCAGTAATGGAGCTAGCGTGGACCACTGGTTAGCTCACGGCCGCTGCTCTTCACCGCTCTCAGACAGCAGCTACAGCTGATCAGGCAGTCGGTCACAGAAGTGTAGCACCCACCTCCTGTAAACACTGTTGGCTCTATCAACCCTGTTATCGCAAGTGCTTTTAGCAATGTTAACGCTGTTAGCTGCCAACTGCCAGCTCAGCCGTCGCCATGTTGTGAGGCGTACGGAGACAATAGAAATGCTGTGAATTTCGCATATAGCACCTTTCATTTCCAAATGTAGGCCACAAGTTGACAACATCTCCATCCACTGATGAAGACTGTAAGATGCAGGCGAAAGCCAAAGTAAAAGCTAGTAAGTGGAGCGTAAGTTCATGATTTGTCAATGAACCAGATAGTTGATTACTGTAACATCACTCTGATGCTATAATCAAGCACAGTACTTCTAAACTGAACTCTGGACAGTTGGCCGTGTGCTATCTAGCAGTATGACAAATAAGTAACTACCGGTAGTTATTTTGAACTGACTGCAGTAGACTTATGGGAGCCTGTGGGGAAAAGAGTAAGTTCTAACCCTGCGAACAAGCCTTACCTTTCTCAAATGTATCTTGGAAGCAGGGAAAGAAAGACAAAGAGTATGTTGATAAACCAGAGCATTGGAACAGCTGTTGTATTGGAAAACTACCTTAGTTGAAGGAGGAAAACCATTTCAACAATGACTTCAATGATGATTTGCCTTACTTCTGTGTGACTGTGCTTCCATAGATGGGGATTAACAAAGGGAACAGGTAAGGGGCGACGCAGGTGGAGACCAGCAGACAGATCTGACTCTTCAGCAGGCTGAGGGAGGAGCTACGCAGCCACAACCAGCTCTGAGGAACAAACCATCTCATCACCACCACAGTACTATACATGCATGAATAATAGAATGCACACTGAAGCTGGAAACATCAACTACTCACCAGTTTTGTGCCCTCAATGGCGTTCTGATACGTGGAGAAGCTGATCCAAGGGCCGAAGACAACAGTGCCAACAAAAAGAACATAACCCAGGAACTCAGCTGGGGAGGGCAGGCTGCCCACTGTTCCTCTGTCCAGGTCAAAGGCCAGAGAGATGGCCTTCATGGCCACCACCATCTGAGAGCCTGACACACACACACACTTCAGAAACACACTAGGCATCTAACAGGATCATGGTTGGACGTATTGAAAAAGTAGACCTTGTTTTATTGAGTTGAAACAGCACATGACCCCAACAAACTTTCATACTGATGTTTCTTTCTGAATATTGCTGTTGTAGCAACATGTTTACTGAATGCAGTTAAGATAGAAACATTTCTAACAAGGCTAGCAGTTTTCTTGACTTAGTAAATATTAGAGTTTTGATCCCATTGTGTTACGTCACTCGGCGATAGATGGTGACTGAACACCAGTGGTGGGCCGTCAGGGCCAGCTAAGCCTTCCCTGCTGGCCTAAACAGAATATAACATAAAGTTACAGCTATTTTATAATTTTTCACAAATTCACTACATGTATTCAAATTATTTTTCACATTTGCTTATTTTCTCATTGCACAGCTCCTGTCTTCCTCTGTTGCTCTGCTTCCAGCCTGCAGCGCTGCTTCCAGCACGGCTTGTTTTAAGGAGAGCTCTTATCCAATCAGATTCAGCCCCTATGTCTCCATGTAAGGAGAGAGGCCCGAGGTCCTCCAGGTAGACTTTGCAGTTTAAGTGAATGGGGACGATATTGTTGATTGTCATAGTCTTCAACCAATCAGATCTTTACTTTGACATGTTGGGCGTATTCTTTGACGTGCCAGTGCTACCCAGGTAGCCTGCTAAGTAAGTCTGCATTAACGTGCCCCGTGATTGGTCAGTGGGCCAGCGTGACTTTTGTCAAACAGAAAGCTAGCTAGCAGATCTCAGTGTTTAGTAAGAGTTCAGGTTGAAACATATGTCAGAGAAGTTATGACATTTTTAGCGTTTTGCTTGGTGTATTCTTTAATTTTTTTTGCCACGCTTTGTTTTTTAACACTCAATGGCTGAAGGAGGAGAAACGGATTTCTCAAGACCAGAACAACTAGACATCGTATCAAAGGGTCGCTCAACCCCACAGCTAGCATGGAACAGGATTTGTACTAACGGTATTTCTGGCTGACAGCGGCGGAGAAGCGTTGCACATTTTATGGCTAAGAATGAAACTTTTGCTGAGACCCGGGTGAATCTACAACTCAATGAACACGTTCGCAGGAGAACCTCTGACTGGAACTGAACTGAACCGATGTTCTGTACAACCGCGTCATTAAACTCTGTGATCAAAGAAAGGAGGATGACTTTGTCTTTAAGTGAGCAGCAGCTGTGGTAAATGAAGTGCTTTTGTGTTTTTACATCTGCAGCAGCCTTATGCCGTGTTCACACCAAACGCGGCGCGAATTGTTCACGCCGCCGGTCTCGCCGGGGACTATTTGTGTTCATTCGCATGAATCACGCTGGACGTGCCGGAGAGGGGGCGTGGCTTATCGCCCTGGAAGCCGTCAACCGTGGAAGAAATCACCTCTATTTCTGCTTAGTACGTGTTGTGGAAGTCACAGATATCACGAGAAACTAAACGCCGTCATGTCCGGTTCATAATATTGTTCAGAGGAGCTCCGTGGATTTTATCGAGCTGTATTCACTGTGTCTAGCAAGCCACACGTCGATGTTTACTACAGCTGTATGAACACTAAATAAACTGATTTGGCTGTGATTTAACGGCAATAAACCGACAAAAAGGGACTCCGAAATAACTACATAATGATGCCGATTTCATGATTAGTTAGTTCTCTCCGCAAGGTTTACACATTTATACATAGTTTGGTCCGGTCTCTATTGATATGAGGTATGTAGAGCTCTGGTGAACACAGACGGCTACAGTATTTATTTCCTGATTCAACAGCGGCAGGAAGTCAGTGATGACAGGAGAAACATCTCAACGCCATTTTTTCGCTGAAGTCGAAAAATTTCAATTCATGCGTTTGGGGCGTTTTGCCCAAATTCACACCTCGCCATCGCAAATTCGCGTCACTCCAGTCTCATCGCGTCTGTGCGTAGACTTTGTATGTAATCTACTCACGCGAATAATTTGCGCCGCGTTTGCTGTGAACGCACCATTACTACTGTGTTCATGTGTCTATGTGTCGTTTTTATGATATGGTTGATGTTGTTCCCTCTGATGTGGATAATAGTTGAGTGGCTCGTGCTCTTCAGTGTGCGGTGGAATACGCGTGTTAGCGCCGCAGTGTTGCTGGATTGAATTGGCATGCGTTGTCATATAAATATATGTGACTGGTTCATGTGAGTTTGTTCTTATTATTGTGTTAATTACGACTATGCATTGTCCGTTAATGACGAAGCATCCAGTCATCGCGGGGTTTGCCACGGTTGTTTTCCCATTAAGCTAGTTTAGAGTAGCCTCAGCTGGTTTTTGTTTTTTTTGTTTCTGGGTTGAGAGGTCACACAGCCCGTTGTCTCCTATGTGAGTGCAGTCCACCGAAAACATTATATTTCCCACAATTTAAGCTTCTGAATTTTCCAAATGCACTAGTATTATTCAAACGTATTATTCGGTTCGTAAGCCTCGTACCGAACGGTTTAATACGAATACGTGTATTATTACACCCCGAGAAACAAATACTAACCATAGCTGTGGTGCCATCATGAGGTTATTCAACTGTAATAGGACAGCACAGAAGGCCCAGGTATAAAATGCACAGCCCGCCACTGCTGAACACACATTTATCTTTGTGAATATTTTCGAGATCCTAACTTTAAAGGAGCCCTTCACTCATCATGGTTAGGCCTACTCAGTCTGTCAAACTGTTGTAAAGTGTGGCTCTGCTCTGGAAGGAACATTCTGAAGGCTGAGAATAAAAACCCTTTATATTAATATTTTTAAGTATAAAACAGTTGGAAAAAGATCATGAGATTGATCTTCGATGAAGCTCTAAAGTTCTCTGAAGTTTACCTTTCCTAAATACATTGTTGTGGAAAAAGCTTATTATATCCTCTTTGAAACACTGAACTGCTGCAGACTATACTGCAACTTCTGTCTCACATCTAACAGAGAAGCTTTACCCCAGACACAACGTAGTAGCTATGGAAACACTGCAGTATTGTAGAAATTAAGAGGAAAAAAAGACCAAATGATGGAACGTTTACCTCTGATTTTATGCCAGGTCACCATGTCAATCAAATGCAACTCTCTGAAATGAAAAAGGAAGAACACTAAGTTTACACGGCTTCTATATTCTACTCCACAAATGTATAGGTTTGGAGAACAACACAAACAAAGTCACTGAGGAAATGGTTAAACTACAACAGGAAGTGTAGACGTTGTTGACTGTGCAATAATTCAACAAGCAATGTCATTGTATGATTCCAGCACAAAGAACTAATGGTAGCAGACACACAGCCTCACTCACACAAACAAACACATCGATGTTCATTGAACCAAAATGGTTTGTGCTCAACATCAAAACAGATGCAACGATGTTGTTCTGAAGTGGGTTTAACAATCTGAACAATCAATCAAACTGTAAACAGTGTATGAGAGTGTTGTTGCAGTTTGCAGCACTACATCACTGCTGCAGTGTGTGGACCACTAGCTGGAGATGCAAGTGGCATACTGCCTCAATGGACACATCCAGGACAACTGATTTTCTCTGTTTCTATGTAAAAGCTCCAATAATTCATATCGGTCTCCAGGAAACTAGGTGTTCTTTGCACTGTGTTTTCTCACCCAACAAGGAGGTAGATGAGGATGACAACCGAGAGGAAGAGGCCTCTGCTGCTGGAGTGTCGGCTGAGGAGCAGAACAAGGTAACAGAGCGCACAGAGCCACAGCACCCACAGCATGTGCAGCTCAAAGAACAGGAAAAGGCCGTAGACCCCAGACAACGCCGACACTACATGCTTCACAGTGGACACACCTCCTAAGGAACACAGGTCACGCAGGAAGACAATAGGAATTACACTCAAGTCCAACGGTCTATTGTTTCCCTAATAAGGCTTACATCTGACTGAAATACATCACATGGAAATGGGTTGAATTTATGTCCATTCTAGCCATGTCCAGGTATAATAAACATGTATGACATGGTAAATCTACTGACTATTATGAAAAGCTAAATATCACAATACAATCTTGGATTTCCTGATAGCAGACAGAATGTAGTGGTCTGGACCGAGTCAAATCCAGGATGGGAGATGTGTTGATCAAGGAACATTATCTCATTATGTCAGTACGGACAATATCTAAACTTGCATCCAGCTATGTCCATATGAAAAAATAGATAAGACGAGTCTTCCTATGAATGCTCCTACTTGCTGATTTGCAGTGTAGCTCACCCAGTCTGAAGCAGAGTCTGCAGATGAGGCAGAGCAGCAGCAGCCTCCAGACCTGCTGTAAGCCCTGCTGGACTGTACTGACCCCACAGCTCTCAGCCAGCTGCTGCACCACCAACAGTCTACTGGACATGTCCATCCTGCAGCTCAACACAAACTACGGATTAGAACTTTCATCAAACCATAAAATAAAAGTATCACTGAATGACGCTGAGATAAATTGAATTGCATCCAAAGGGTTTAGACTACTTAGATAGCGCCTCTGGTCAGCAGCACGGACTACTATCAGTGTCAACACATGCGGAGCATTAGAACGTTAGGCGCGTCTTCTCCACATGGCCCACCTCTACAGACTCGAACTGAGCTACCTGTGGCCTGCTATCGTGCTAGAACGTGCGACACATGCTTCACTAACTAGCGTTAGCTTAGTAAGCTAACGTTGGATATAACTTGTCTAACTTTGTAAACGCAAACACAGAACGTACACCGCGTTAACCACGTAACGTTAGCTAGATGCTTTCAGGAATGTCGCGTGCTAACGTTACCGTGAACTTGTTGACTGATTGGTGGTTATGTTGACTTTAGATCGCGATAGTTCTGGAAAACAAATCAGCGCATTTCAGTGAAATGTGACAGGGCCGGACAGAAGTGCAGTTGGCTAACGTTCCAGCTACACTCGTGTATTACTACAGTTAGTCAGACAGCTGCAGAGGAGGGTAAAGGCGACATGTCCAGACCTGATACAAGCCTGGATGCTGCGAATTCACATTCACATAACTTCCTTTCCTCGTCGTCGTCCTCTTCTTCTTCTTCGTATTCTTCGTCTTCTTCTTCTTTACTGGTGGGTGTGTGGTTGGTTGAAAATAAGCGTATTGGCACATTACCGCCACCTGCTGGACGGAAGTGTTTAGCCGCACGAGGAGCTGACTGAATTCCTTACTGTCTGTCCAATGAGACCTTTTGGTGAAATATCATGCTCTCACTGCATGTTTTGTACCGCTGAGCAGTGGTGTATAAAGTACCCAAAAGCCATACTTGAGTAAAAGTAAAGATACCTTACTGGAAAATGACTCCAGTAAAAGTAAAAAGTCACCTATTAGAATACTACTTGAGTAAAAGTCTTAAAGTATCTGATATTTATTGGCCTTAAGTATCAAAAGTAATTTTCTGACATTAAATGTACTTAAGTATTGAAAGTAAAAGTACAAGTAAATGCTGTTAATAAAAAAGCAAAGGGTCAGAATTTGCATAATATTATGTTTAGCAAAACATATCCACTTGATGCATCAGGTCAGTGTTTTGAGAAAGGACGCCTGCCTTGTAAACTCCTATGGGCCTGATTTGAACACAATAGGCAAAGGTTTTGCTCAAGCTGAATCTGCAATTGGGCGACTGCTACCATCATAACTCCATCTGATCATCCACACAATGACTCAAATATCAAAACATGATCAATACTAAAGCAGCACCGAAAGTAACAACCCAGTCATTACTTGAAACTGAAAAATGTCCTGTTCATCTTCAAAAGACAATTCTATTAGAATGTAAAGAAGTTACATTGTATTAGAATGTAAAGAAGTTACATTGTATTAGAATGTAAAGAAGTTACATTGTATTAGAATGTAAAGAAGTTACATTGTATTAGAATGTAAAGAAGCTACATTTTATTAGAATGTAAAGAAGTTACATTCTATTAGAATGTAAAGAAGCTACATTCTAATAGAATGTAACTTCTTTACATTCTATTAGAATGTAAAGAAGTTACATTCTATTAGAATGTAAAGAAGTTACATTGTATTAGAATGTAAAGAAGTTACATTGTATTAGAATGTAAAGAAGTTACATTGTATTAGAATGTAAAGAAGTTACATTGTATTAGAATGTAAAGAAGTTACATTGTATTAGAATGTAACTTCTTTACATTCTATTAGAATGTAAAGAAGTTACATTGTATTAGAATGTAAAGAAGCTACATTCTAATAGAATGTAAAGAAGTTACATTCTATTAGAACGTAAAGAAGTTACATTGTATTAGAATGTAAAGAAGTTACATTGTATTAGAATGTAACTTCTTTACATTCTATTTGAATGTCAAGAAGCTACATTGTATAGAATGATTCTATTGAAGTTATTCCTTTTTAAAATGTTTTAGACGAGTCACAAATCACTTTAAAAGAGTGATTATAGCTGATTTAACTTACAGACATGAGATTGATCTTCTCATGTCACTCTCTTTATACAATGATATAAATTCATCCCCGTTTTATTGATATCTTACGAAAAGTTACTCCTCATTTTTCGTGCGTTTTTCCTGCAAAAGTCCAGCAACATGAGTCTGTTTTGGCTTGTTACATGCATACTGTCTTTTCAAAATAAACTTCCATCTTCACAGGAAACAACTAAGGTTTAGGCGATGAAACTACTTAGTTAGGTTTAGGAAAAGATCGTGGTTTGCGTTAAAATATCTACGGAAGTGGCGTTGCTTAAGTACGGAAGTCACGTCACAAATAAATCAACATTGGCTTCTCGTTTCACACACGGCACAAACTGCGGCCTCCTGGAGGAAACACCAGTGTTTGTTTGACCCATCCACCTCTCCTCATCCCACCCGTCCTGTGTGGAATTCCACTCATGTAGTCGCTCGCTAGCTATAGCATGTAGCATCCTGGGCATCACAACACCGCGGCTTTGAGAGCACTTGTTTGCAATAGAGTGGTCTCGTGTGACGTCACAGTTTTAGCTGTCGGCCATGTTGGAGTACACACACAGCCACTGGCATGCACGACTGAGTCGCATAACCTATCGATCATGGTGAACTTTTGTGCTGTCTTTGGTTGTGGCAGCAGAGCTGATAGAGACAAGAAATCATTTTTCGTTTGCCAGCGGTCATTACACATCAAGGAAATGACACGAAGGAGCTATCCAAGCGACGTCGCGAGAAATGGCTGTCACGCATCTCTCGAGATATAAAGGAATGGAATTTGGCGTACACTAGAGTATGTGCGGATCACTTTATAAGTGGTAAGTGATTTTATTTACAAATTCGTTTGTGAACAGTATTTAATTAAGGAAATATAAATTAATCTGATAAGACTACTTCGGTAAACTTGTATTTCAATGTTTATTACAAACTGTTTCAGGTAAACCCTCTACTCTCCAAGATGCCGATAATCCAGACTGGTCTCCGTCTCTAAAACTTGGACATGAGAAGGTTACCGAAGCTTCATCGGCCCGTGACAGCAGTCGGTACCAGAGACGTGTCGAGCGTGTACAACAGGCGAAACACATAGATGCAGCCTCAGCATTGCTTGATATGAGTTTAACGTCGGATCATGCATATGACAGCCCACCAGCAGCAGAGGATGAGGACGAGGATAAGAAGAACCAAGCCAACCAGACAGACCTCGGTGGGGCCACGATTGCAGCAATGCAAGCTGAGATGCAGCGCCTACTCACGGAAAATCAGAATTTGAAAAAGGAACTTTCCGATGAACGATCCATGTTTGATTCACAATTTTTCGAAAATAATGATGAAAAAGTGATTATTTGCTGTGCTCTAACAAACCTGTGCCCATCTGTAGTTCCGATAGAGTGATGTTGGACAGGTTATGTGTAGTACTGTATGATATATGGGATACTGCAATGTGTGAATGGTGAATTTTCGACACTGTCACTCACTCTAAATGTATGTGCCATAGACTTCTGTAAATACACATCAGCGTTTCAGTCAGCATGTTTCTTCTAACATACAAGTATTTTGTACTGGAATAATTGTGAAAGTAAAACTACATACATTTCCAAGTTGTACAGTGTATTTTATTGTTTGTTGTTTCTTCCAATCAATCCACATACATGTATGTTGTATTACACTGAGTAAACATTGAATATTGCTAACACAGCTACTACATATATCACTTAGTTAGTTTTACGAGGCTTCTTTTTAGATTGTTTTCGACAGTCAGGGCAGAGCCACTTGCCTTTCCGAACACGTTTGATTTTCAGACAGACCAAGTGATACCAGACTACTTTGCAATTTTCATCTTCACACATTATCATGTCATCATAGTCCTCAGACTCCCCACAATAACAGTATGTTGGCGAGTGGTCATCATCTGCACTCGCCAAGGCCAGCCATACAGTTACAGTGCGCGCAAAGAATCTTTCCTGTCTTCTCAGCAACCAGCCGTGTAGATGTTGGTGTAGTTTACCGATGGAAGATAAGTAGGATCGGCACTGAAACGATCTGCACTCATCGTATAGGGATCCAAATTACCAATAACCTTCAATTTGGCCAGGTAGCGAACCTTTGATGCACTATCCAGTGATTCAAAGTATGGTATTTTCGCCGCACTTCCTTGTTTACTCGCCGCCATGTAGGATCTGTATGTACTCCAACATGGCGGACAGACCTCGTAACTAAGGAGATCGTGACGTAGGTGAGACCACTCTATTGCGCATTAACGTGATTAACCAATGATTTAACTTGCTGCTAGGACCACTGATTCACCAAACCTGCTTGCTTGCAGTCTGTGTTCCACCACAGTCCCCGACGCTGCTCTCATCATTCATTTGTTTCTAAAGATAGATTTGATTTTGTAGCGAGTAACGAAGGTTTCAGGGGAAATGTATCGGAGTCAAAGTATCAGTTTTCTTGCAAAATATAGTGAAGTAAAAGTAAAAGTCAACAGAAATATAAATAGTAAAGTAAAGTACAGATATCCAAAAAAACGACTTAACTATAGTAACGAAGTATTTCTACTTCGTTACTATACACCACTGCCGCTGAGTATTTATAGGCTGTATTTGAGCAGCTCAGTGTACACAGTGAAGTAGCCTATATGGTATAATTTTACTGTGATGGCATTCTTATGTTATTCTCATGTCATGTTAATGAGACATTCTGGGATGATATGAGATGGAATGTAATTTCATAATTAAATAAAGAGATGTGATTGTATTGTACTGCTGGTGATGCTGCTTTAACTATTGTTACAACTATTACTCATATTGGCTATTGCTAGTGCCATTACTACCCATTACTGCTAATACTCAGGCATGGTGGAGTAGTAGTGTTCTCAACTCATGGGCCCTGGGCTTAAATCCTGACCCTTTCTAATTGGAGTTTCAAAGTTATCCTCATGGACTGGGTTTCCTCCAGGCTCAGAGGAGATGCATACTATACTGTACCTATAGTTATGAAGAGTACTGCCCCGGACTAAGGCACTGGCGTCAGAAGTGAACACTGTGCTACCAACGTTCCCTGACTAGCTTCTGAAGATAGGCCAAACACAGAGGCTACACAGTATTTCCCCCAGGAATCAACTCAATAATGACTGAACATAGACTACTTATGTATACTGATACCTGCTCTCACATAGCAGTTTGTGTGTATGCAGAACTTTATTTATTAGTGCTGATTAATTGGATTCATGGCCCAGTGTGTGTGTGTGTGTGTGTGTATTTCAGGGGGGTATTATCAGCTCTACCATCTGTTGTGTGGTTTCAAGAGCTGATATGAGCGACATGCTGTCCATCAGTCACTGGGAACAAAAGTTTTCACCTGCTTTCACGCTGGCACATATGGAGACAGAGCTGGATTCAAGTTCAACAAAGGTGCTCCATATACACAGTGAGACAAAATAAAGTGTATAATGTCATCATGTGACAATACTATAAAAACTGGACAGATGTTGCATCAATGTTACAAATGTTCCAGTGTTAGACAGGTGAGATATGGGACAAGCTAATTCACACTCATTTATGTATTTATTTGTTTTGTCAGCCTAGCTGATATTGTTTACACCACTTTTTGAAATCAGCTGTAACAAAATCATTTCAATAATGCTTGTAATTTTAAATGTTTTAAAACAGTTACTATCATATGAACATACACAATAATACAACAGCAAAAACAATTAAATTCATGTATTTGTTGATAAAGGTACCGATTAATTTGAAAAATGAGTGGTATAACAGAAACTGTTCCTTCCTTCTCTATCTTTTTGTAGACTTGTTTTTTATTTATTGTGAACAGCTGTCTCTTGCTCTTATTGGCTGATCTGTGACATGGTGAAAAAAAAGCTCTGCTCTCTGATTGGCTGAAATCGAGGGCAGCAATGAGAGTTTCTTCCAGAGATGTGGCTGAAGATGACCAGTCCTGTACACAGTACTAGTTGGTTCATCTAGCTTACCTTTGGTATATAGTACAGTCTACTGCGGTAGCAGCCTATTGGTATTTTGCTGTGTAACTATACCTCTGAGCTGGTTTAAAGTTTCTGGATGTATATTGATTCTAGGTGTGTGCCCCCCCCCCCCTTCTTCCATAGTCCCTCCTCCAGATGCTTAGCGGCTCCTGAAATATTGACACCGACTCCACCTCCATCAGCACAGACCGGGCCAGGCAGGGCGGCCCCTGTGTGAGCTGCGGCCGGCTGTAGCTCTCCTGTGCTCCTGCAGGAGGCAGTGTAGCGGGGGTTTCTGTCCATGGTGCTGAAGATTCGGCTGGCTCTGTCCGGGGTGCTGAAAAGCTCGGGGCTGCTGGGCTCAGTCTGAGGCTGCCGCTATACTGATCCAGTCCCTTCCGCAGTGTTTTGGCGGTGAGCTGTGGTTGCAGTCCCTGTATAAGGTCTATCTGCCAGTCCGGAGATGTCGAAGCGGAGGGGGAGGGGAGCGTAAGGTAAGGCTTTATGTCTCTATGACAAAGAGCGTGAAGCGCACTTATTTGTCGGTATTTTCTGGGGCTTTGGGCCTTACGGGGGGATTCCACACCGAGCAGGGAGGACGTGATGAAGCTGTATAAAGGCTGGCCCACCGCGGATGTCAGACTGCTTTCTGCCGGTTTTCCTTTAGCGGAGAATAATTTCTGCCCTCCGAATGCGTGGACGGTCGGGCTTTATAACAGATTACTATCGTCGGTGATGATTCCCGGCCCCTACAATGGCGGCCCGGTCTCGATGCAGTCAATTTATTAAAAGTCTAAACCGCGGAACGCCGGTGGCCTTTGTATGTATTGTGTTTTATAAGAAGAGAAGAGCGAGGCCTCGTGGTTCTCAGCCCGGCCTTCATCTCTATCACCGCACAAGAAGCCTACACAATACTTGATATTCGCACTTGGGTTTGTGTGTGAAATGTTCTGTCAGGCGAAATATAGAAGCCGTCAATCCACATTGAAAGTGACGCCATGCTGAGTCTCATGCAGGCGAGCACCGCTGTCTGCTGTCACACTGACATCCATCACATACCTCCGTGTTCTATATCCAACAGCATGACGAATCTTCAAATGGAATCTTATGTGACACATGATATATTTTGAAGTTTTCTCTTTAACTAATTCATTTATTCAGTGTGGCTTTATGCACACTGTATATTATCCATCGGGCTTAATCATAAATAATAATCAGGTTTATCCAAAGTTTGGCGCGCCTCTCCTCACACAGCGTTGCCAACAGCGGCGTGAAAAAATACATCAAACCGTGCGGCCTGATCGGGAATAGTGTGCTATCTATTTTTCGGAGAGGTTCGCCGAGCGGTTTTCCCGAAAATCCCAAAAAACGGAGCCCCATTCACTTGAATGGGGTTTCGGCGTGAAGAGAGCTAAAAAAAAAAACACTTAACTTTGGGCCCATATTGACTAGCCGTACTTTAACGTAGAAACATGATTCAAAGTTTAAAACGTAGACAAAACGCTGCACTTTATTGAGCCAAATGGACATTTTGATAGCTAGCACAGTTTTCATGAAGTCATAGATTAAGTTTCAGGAAAATTTTGGGTCCGTTTCAGTTTTTATAATGGGTGTGTATTGCACGGCTCGTTAAGAGCTAGAGTGAGAGCATGTCAGAGTGGAGCAGAGCAGGAAAATGTTCTGTGATTTTTACAAACAAATCGCTCCAGCTCCCACAATTTTTACTCTTTGTACACC